>JASDQU010688372.1:0-19368 GCA_032191745.1 Picea mariana
ACTTGAGATATTATTATTATATGAAAATCACATTTTGTTTATTTAAAAAAAAAAAGTACTTTTGAGTGCATGCATATGTGTTTTTGAATTTATGAAATTTGGGATTCTGTATAGGGATAATTGACAATATGCATGGTATCTATAAAAATCATGAGAGGGTGGTCGTGGGGACCATCCACATTTGGATGAACATGATAATGTTGGAATCTTTCATGGAAGCTCGATGAGATATGCCTAGGCTATGGAAAAGTCATGATCATGCATGGTTCTTGTGTGGTGGGGATCAACACCACACTATTAAATGTGAGTGTTATAGTGATTATGTAGAGGTGATATTCTCACTTTGTGGAGGTGACATTCCCACACTTCGCTTTTAAATGTGAGTGTTATAGTGATTATGTAGAGGTGATATTCTCACTTTGTGGAGGTGACATTCCCACATATTAGTGTCTCTTTATTAATGTAGTCTTTGCTACTTGTAGGGATTTATTGGGTGTTTAAATTCTCAGCACATGGTAAAGTCTTAGTAATCTAACCTAACTTAACCACTTAAGATCAATAGAAAACTTAAAGAGTACTATCAAAACTACAATATGTTTTTTACTAGGGACTAAAACACAACAAATACACAATTATAATAGCAAATGCAATAGATATAAGATTCAAATCACATTATTGTTTTATTACTTTGAAAACATAAAATATTGGAAGCTCTAAATACTAACTCTCACCACTCAATCATCTTTGTTAAAATAAATGAACAACAATAGAGATCTTCCCTCTCTCTATAGAGAAGGATGTTAGGGTTATACATTGAAAATAACCTAACCCTAAGTGCCTAGGTTGGAGTGCCTAGCCTATATGCAATCGTTGAACTAATAGAGAACCATGCCTAGATTGAAGTGTGTTACGCATGCACATTGATTTCACCCTCTCCTTAGAATCAACACCCTATCTCTCTAAAACCAAAAGTCCACCTATCTAGTGCATTTTTCCTAAAACAAGAAAATTAAATCATAAATAGAAAACAATGCAAAAATAGAATGAAAGCTAATTTGTTGAGTTTAGAACAATAATTAAAATAAGGTAAGTTTTGTTCTAATTTTATGAAAACATTTATAATTAGATGAAATATGTGGATGACACATGTATATCAAAGGCACACATGCACCCTTTATTTTGTTATAACTATTGTTCTTTCTAAATCCTTGTTGCTATCGACACTCAAGGCATCTCCTACACTATCCACATGAATTGAGCTAACTGCTTTGTTGAAGCACCATTGTTGTTGGGTAAAGCATTGATGAGTGTGCCCTTCCAATGTTTGTACAAATTGTAGCTCTGTAACATGTGCTTGTACCTACTTTGCTATTGTATCTACCACTATACCCTCTCTGCATGTGCTTAGGTTTTGGACACCTTCATAGGTATTTGTTGAACTAATAGGTGCACTCAGTACAAGAATATTTATAAAGGTATAAACTCTAACACTTCCTCTTATAAAGGAAAGCGATATCTGTTAAAAACAAGATACTCCCTCTGCATATCAACCTCTCTTATGCTAGGGGCTTAGTCAAATCCCCGAGCTCCTGCAAACCTATAGAAAAATGACATTGGATCAGTACTTCCTTCTATACTTTGAACTCTCTTCAAAATATTCAAGGTGAAATCCTTCCAACAAGGAACACTATATCAACAACCTATGAACCTCCTTTTTCTTTCATGTCAACTACACTAGTCAAACTCTTCCCACACCACAACATGAATTGTTTCAAACTTCCTATAATAATCAACTCTGATGTATATAGGGTCAAAAAAAGTGTGTTAGATTTATCGAATAAATAATTGGCATCTACACTAAACCTATAAACACCCAACACGAGTACAAACTCATTGGTACTAAAATCCAAAATTGGTGGTGCATGCATCAACCCATCCAAGGAAACTTCTTCTTCTTGGGAGAATCCTTTGACAACTGCAGTAAGAGTCTCATCAAGGTAAGCTAGATGAACCCTTCTTCGTCATGGCATCATGTTATTCTTTCTCATCCATATTTGTGAGTANTGGTGACTCCTTGAAAATCAAACTTGGTGAAAATCTATAAATCTATTATTCAATAAATTAAAATAAGACTCTGTGTTCAATTAGGAACATACAAGATACAATCTAACTCAATAACATCACCTAAAGGTATTTAGATAGATATGTAGCCCAATCCCTTCACATGATAAATGGTCTCATCACCCAACTCTGCACGCAATACTCCCTTTTGTCCTTAAAACTTGTTGAAAACATTCCTGCCATAAGTCATATGTCTTGAAGCTGCACTGTCCATGAAACTAGAAATCGTGTTTTTAGAAATACATGATTCTATGGCGAAGATAACATCAATCCTAGTAGTCACACTCATCCATCCTTGAATATTTTTCACTTCCTATAAAATCATGTGGCTATTGTTTCTTTTGGGCCTTCTTCCTCTCAAGAAATTGAGATGCATAGTGACCCATCTAGTCATAGTTGAAGCATTGGATATGACTCAATTATTTATTCCCTTCATATGATTCTCCCTCCTTACTTTTCTGACCCCTCCTAGGTCTTCCTTTCTTTCCTCTTCTTCTCATCTTCGTGATGAGGGACATACTTGGTACTTCATCCTAAAAAATGTTTGAAACTTATTGCAGTTTCAAATCCTCTCCAATGAAGGAATCCCACAACTTTTCTAATTCTGATAACTTCTCCTGACCATAGACACCCATAATAAAGTGGTGCCCAGATGAATTCAGACCATTTAGAGAAATATGAACTAGCTTGTCTGACCCCATGCTGATAGAGAGAAATCACTATGTAATGGTTCCATGTTTATGTTTATGTTTATTTTTAAGGTCACGACCAAGCAAGACACCAAATTGGTGTATGAGTCCCCCTCCTCCCATGTATACCCTACCCCGGTATACATACACTACCCCCCTCTAGATTTGAACTTGTGACCTCTTAGGAGGAAACACATGTTCTTAACCATTAGGCCCACTCAAGACGTATACACACTTCGAGAACAGATATCGACAACATGTCATCCATTATAACATCATCATGTAGAACCCATTTGTACATGTTTATCAATGTTATTTTACTACCATGTAACTATCTTATCCATTTAAATCTAATAATTATGTTGCAATTCATATAATAATAATAAAGTAAATTTATAATTTAAATAGATATTTTACATTTTTAATACATTAATTTAAATTAAACTATGTAAAAAAATTAAAATATATAATAATAAAAATTATATTCATCTCCCCGATCTTTTTAGGTATATACAATAAGTATACACAAGTTTATGTGTTATCTAATCTTTCACATACATGTCTTAATAAAAATCATCTTTATCTATTTATTTTCCTTTTCAATATATCCATTTAATAATAATTTAATAAAAAAATAATTATGCATATTTTAAAAAATATTTAGTTTTTCCTGTCTCCATTTATTTTCCTCTTTTCTTATATCGATTTCAAAAATATTTAATCAATTTTAACGGATTTCATGTACTATCCATCTTTGATAAAAAGCATGTAACATTTATTTTAAAGTACGCATGCATGAAAAATCAAAATCAATATTCAAATGAAAAAATTGAAAACTTAAGTATTAAATGGAAAATGTGTGGTTCTCTGTATATAAAGTAGCATTCAACTGAATTTCTTACGGGGATAGTGCACAACACAAATGGGGAGTGCCGGAAAGTTACCTGCCGGAGTGAAGTAGGCTCGGGAGGGAAGATTGCTTCCGAGTTAGCCTACTCCAATCATATATACCAAACTGCAGAATTATAATGTAGACCTAATCAACGATATGTTACACAATTAATATAAAATTTTATATTCCAAGGAGTCCATATAAATATCCATCAACAATTATCAATTGGTTCCAAGATCATACAGTTTTATGATTCACCAAATGTAATATAATCATTCATCAATCGATTCAGTGCCCATTAAATAAAATTCTAATTTAAAAGAAGTTTATTAACTAACAACAATGTTAAATACCGTAACCAAATAAGTGATAATATGATAGGTTGATATTCAACTTAAATAACTTGTCAATGTCCTTCTCCTTTCCCCTTTTACCCATTTACCCAAGTTAACTCTTGAGGTCACTTTTACAAGTCTTTCCCCATTTCCCAAGCTTCCTAGGAAACATGATATGATAGCTAACCTCATGGAGTCAAGAGACCATTCCTTGAGTGCATTCACCCATTTTACATCGTGGTCTTAATTTGTAATAGTTTATTCCATCCAAGAGACCCATGTGTATGCAACATCATCATCATCATCATAATCAAACTCACTATGAAATGTATCTCATTAACAAGGCATCCACATTTATATACATCAGTAATCATATCATCATATTAAATCATCGTCAAGGTCCATCATTACTACTTAGTCATGATCAAGAATACCGAGATCCCCATTATGGTGAAATCCCTCATGGGAAGACGCTTTGCAAATTCAAAATGGTTAAGTCGTTGAGAAATCGTAGATGTATGGTCATGAAGCCCGAAGTTGTGTGGAAGAAAAGAGTTTGAAGAACAAGTCAAGATGTTATCATATGTGGATGGATGGATAGTACATGTCGTTCCATTTCCGATGATATGTGGTACATCACATAGTTCCTCATGGTTAGGGAGATATGGCCTTGAGAAGTTGGAGAACTCTTTAGAGTAATCTAGAAGCCCCTAGAAGGTCAACAAGAAGTCAAAATCTTCTAGAAAGTCATAAAGAAGATTCCCTAGTCAAAGAAGTGGTGAGTTTACTATTCATGGATAAAGTGGTTGCAAGTGGAAAGTAGTTAAAAGTGGGTTAGCCCTAAAAGAGGGAAGTTGGATAAAACAGTTAGAAGATAACCCCTAAAGGAAGCTACTTGGAGAGTATAAATAAGAGAGAAAGGGTCTCCCATTTGTACTTACTTGAATACCTATTTGAACTTAGTTGAATATCTATTTTGTGAAAGGTTATTGCATGTACAATTGACAAATCTGAAGTGATAGGTATGAGGAAGCGAAGATCTGAAGGAGTGAAAGTTTCAGAGATGTAGAGGAAGTGAATGAACTAGAGTTTCTAGAGATTATCCGCGAGCTTCAGAAAGACAGACCGCGTATATCCATGGGCCACAGGCACAGAGAATCGCATACAACTGTGAGATGTAGAAGAGGAAAGCACGGATACCCACGATCTGTAGAGAGGGAAAGCAAGAAGATATTGCTCCAGATAGTAGAATCTGAGGAGAGACTACATGTATGTTGGTATGAGATCTGAAGCATCAGATCAATTACAACATGTAAAGGTATGTCTATATGTTTATGAGTGATGATTTGGAGCATGCTTGAGGCATGACCTTGTGAGGTTTGGTTTATTCCCTCTTGAAGGTATGGTATCTTTTGTAGAAAATATTTTGAGGCAGATCTGTTGAAGAATATTACTGGTGCATGTCTGAGTGTTATTGATATATATTATGGCACATTATGAGAGGTATTTGTTGGTAATCTTGGTATATGGTTAATACATGTTTGATGCTATATAACAATGAGATTATGGCACATGGTTTGATGTAAGGGTTTATGGTTTTTAGTTTATGGATGGTATGATGTATTGCTAGAGGCCCTTTGTTGGTTAGCTTGGAGTATGTTCTTGTGCATGGTTGATGCAGTTGTTGTGGTATAGGTTGGTAATTGGTGGTGATTGGTGCATGCTTTGTAGAGGCATGTGTGGGTGATGGTTGTGAGTTTTTATGAGTAGTTTTGTTTGATGCACATTCTAGTGATATTGTGCATACGATTGAGAGTGGTTTTGGGGATTGGTCTTGGTGATTGGATCTAGTTTGGTTGATGAGATTATTGGTCCATGTTTTTTGTACTAGTTGACTTGACAAGCTTTAGAATGACAGTTTTATAGAGGTAGAGATTGTGACAGTGAGACTGGGTGAATTTTGTGGTAGTTTGCAAGTTGCAGTGAGGATAGGCATGAACATCTGTGAGTTGCAGTTAAGAAGGGCATGGATACCTAGGTGTTGCATCATAGACATGTCGCGAATATGTCAAAAATATTTGAATAATGTTGGTACAGTTTGATAGATTTGTTTTTGTCTACAAGTCGGGTCTTGTACTTGAGGGTTGGAATCCTCACATCTCAGTTGGTGTTGAGATCTACAAGTTGAGTCTTGTATTTGAGAGTTGGAACTCTCTTGGAGTTGGTTCTCCTTTTTCAATTGGTTTTGATAAACCCCTAGAGATTGTAGTCTTCATGTAACAACATAATACAAAATATTACACATATATCTGGTGTTCAATGTGTTCATTATGATGATGGTTCATAGCTCTCTATTATTGATGAATATTGTTGATATATGTTTACATGCAATTAGATAATAGTGAATATATAATAATTTATGAAGTGGTTGCTAACTAAAGGAAGAAATAATTGTAAAAGATCAACACACTGATTCACCCCCCCCCCCACCTCAGTGTGGTCGATGTGTCCAACAATTGGTATCATAGCAGGCCTTCACAATAAGCCTTATAAGCTTGAAGGAGATCCATGGACACACAAATGGATGGACATGCAGTTCCCTATATAGATGAAGTTGCCTTCTTTGATGAGACAAATTACTTGGCATGGAGAATGCAAATGAAAGGGTATTTGAAGTCAAAAGAAGCAGGTGTTTGGGACACATTTTTTGTTGGATCAGTTTCCTCGAAGAAACAATCCAAATTTGTAGCCCGAAAGGAAGCAAAGAAGAAAAATGCAGTGGCATTCAAGACTATCTTGAATGGACTCTCAGGTTCTGTCAAAGAAAACATAGGACAATGTACCTCCGCCAAGGACCTATGGCTGAAGCTAGAGAAAGCATATCAAGGAAAAACACAAGATACAAAAGACAATCCCATCAAGGATGTGAAGCAAAACCCAGTCATCAATGAAGGTAAAGACCCTCCAAAATATTATGATTACAATAATTCTAAATGTATTAATATTGAATGTTTTCCTGCAAATAAATAAGAAGATATGGCTGCAATAGAAGAAGTTTGTGTAGAATCAACTAACAATTATCATATAGATGAAGAAGAAGATTTGTTAAAACTTAAAGTTAAATTTATAGTTGGTTTAGGAGAAGTTAGCATCGAAATAGAAGATGATTCATATGCTTTTGCGTTTCTTGAAAGAATCACTATGGAATCCCTAGAAAAGTACCAAAGGCATTCCATGAAACTAAAAAAAATGCTCAAGAAACAAGAAGAAAGTGAAACAATTGAAAAGGTCATATCTGAGAAAAGGAATCAATTAGAATACAAAGAATAAGAGATCAAGAGACTGAAGATTGAAATAATTAGTCAAGCATAAGAAAAGAAGAAGGTAGAAGATGAGCTTAGAAAAATCCTTGAAGATATTAAAGAAATAAGAGAAATCAATATCAATCTAAGAACCCAACTTGAAGAAGCCAAAATGATAGAGGAATTATTGAAGAATCAGGTAAATGAAAAGGAAGAATCATGCCATAAGCTAGAAACAAAATTAGTTGATATCATAAGGAAAGACGAGAATTCAAACGCTCATGTCAAGTTCATGAGCGACTCAATAATCTTAGATGAAATCCTAGATATTCAGAGATCGCCAAATGATAAATCTAGTCTTGGATGCAAAAAGTACATTGCACACTCTAAAGTTGGCACTTCTAAGAAGCATGATGTAGGCCCTTCATTTTCAAAGGGTGTAAGAAAGCTCCACATCAAGCACCTGCACAAAGAAAGGAAATCTTTAGAAAATAAGAACAAGGAAGACACCAAGAAGCTAGTCCTACACCTCAAAACAAATTCATAAGAGATATTCCTTCAAGTTTGACACAAAAGAACATGTATGAAAATGTTTTCAATGGTTACTGCTTCTCGTGTAATGAATATGGTCACAGATTCTTGGATTGTATACATTATGCAAGGAAATATGTTGGAAAATTCAATAACATCTTAAGATGTTGGAGATGCAATCTTGTCAGACACATTGTTGTGCATTGTTATACTAGAATATGTTACAGCTGCAGTGGGTTTGGCCACAAATCTCAGGATTGTTGGAATCTAAGGAGACAATCAATGATAAATGATTCATACAATATGGAAAGAAGATAAAATGAAACATGGAAGAAAGATAATGTTGAAAGGGTGGAAGCTCAGAGAAAAAGTGTTGAGAAACTAGGACACTCTTAGAAGTGGATGAAAAAGACTAAACAACTAAACATGAATGAAGTTGGTGATGTTTATCGTGGCACAAAGAATGGCTGCCATGAGACAAGCCTAGTGTAAAGTATTTTCTAAGGCATATGTGGGTTCCTATGGGAACAATCGTGTACATACTTGGGTTGTAGTGAAGGAAAGCACGGATATTTGCAGGTTGTATAAGAGAAGGTCGTGTATCTGTGAAAATCTAATGAAGGTTTGAATAGATGTTGGTACCAGTTCCCTAGAATCTAAAGGTGAGTTCACAGGTCAGCATTCTACAGGTTCATATCAGCTACAAAATTTTTGGTATGGTTATAAGTTTTTTTTATGCTTATATTTTCTTATGATGTTGTGAATGCTTGAGGCATTATTGGTATGGTTGGTCTTGTACTTGGATATGGTATATGTTGGATGGTTGGTTGAGTGAGAAGCACTCTTATGTATGGTACAATATTGATATGGTTCTTATAGTTTACATTTTTGAGTTACTTGTACTTAGTTGAGAGATATCTATGTTGTATGGTGATGTATGCATGAGAGGCATGCATAAGTTGTTAGATTGATGACATGGTACATATCTGCATATGGTTGATGGTATGGTACATGTCACATGTTTATGCTTTTTTCATGATTCACTATTCATTGTTGATATATATTTTTATTCATGATTGATGCATGAGATAGTATGTATGCTAGTATACACTTGATTTATGATATGTCACACGTTTATATCGTTGATGATCAAATACAGGTTGATTAGATAGTGGCAGAGTTGGGATAGTGGAAAAAACAATTACAACAATAGTTAAAGATCATTATAACATATTGGTGGATCATTGTATGATGCATGGATAGTTCCAAGGATCATCAAAGGAATAGCAGATCATGGTATTCATGATGTAGTATTGTTGAGCAGTTGATCAGTGTTCCGGTGGAGTAGCAATATCCACAACAAAAGCAGATTAAAGTGGTAGAATATTATTCAAAGTGATTACATGAAATCTTGCATATTAAAGTGGTAGAATATTATTCATTAGCTTCAAATTATACATGGAAAAGTAAACTTTCTCAAAAGTTCATCACAAATTATGCTAAGATCACAAAAAAAATTGTGTACATTTTGAAGAAGGGAGTCTCATTTGTGTGGGATGATTAAGCATAAAGGTAATTTGATTCTTTGAATAAATATCTTATGACTAACTCATTGTTGAATCCTATAGACTAAAACAAAGACTTCATATTATATCTTGTGTCATTCGTATTGAACATTAGCATGGTTTTGATTCAAGAGGATGAATCACATCAAGAGCATGTATTTATTACCTTAGTAAGATGATTATTGGACCTAAGTTGTGATATCCCATGTGGATAATTTGGTCTTGGAAGTAGTGTGTGATATCCATAGGTTTCTACATTATATCTTCCTTATATGAATGATGGTTATCGTGGATACTAATCCTATGCAATATGTTTTTACCCAATTGATATTAAAGGGGGATTTCTCTAAATGGATTTTTATATTTTATGATTTTGTGTTGGCCTTATTTTAGACTAGGGTCAACATTGGCATCCAATGAAAAGGTTCCATCATAGCCTAAGCATTTCCATTTTCAATCACCATGAAGGGGAAGATATCACCTAAAGCATTGTGTTGAGACTATATACTATGTATGGATTGCATAGTATGACTATCATAAATGATACCCAACCTATCACACTTATCTCCACATTAACTAGTCCTTCTAGATGAAACCTTTATCAATGCATGTAGTACTTTAAGAATACACAAACACAAGACCATACTCTTAGTTAGGTTTCCAACATAGATTCAAGAATATTGATTTTATCCAACAACATAGATAAGGAACAATAATAAAATAAATTGTCACCATATAGAAGGAAGATAACAAAAAATTTAAATTGGGGCCTCATTCCATTAATATCCAATATGAACCAATACATTGTCTAAAGTGGCTCAAAACCACAACCACGTAGATTACATTACAGGGAGAAGATTCAACATTAACACAAAACCATTTAAAGAATAGGTTATGAGTTACTTAGTGGTATTGAAGCACACTCTATCTATCTAGATGTATGATTCATCTTGTTGGGGTAGACTAGATAATTTAAGTGTAACTCACATTGAGGTAGCGAGATGGGGGACGATGGCGGGAAAGACTCGGAGGAAAGTATCAGCTTGTTGGCCTGTTGTTCCCTTGACTTCAATATGGTTCTCTCGAGATACACTTAAACCACCTATGATATGGTATGGTTAGTGCTCGACCTAAGTCGTTAGTGAGTGCCTGCTCGACCTATGAGTGATATTCTTTGAAAATTAACGAGAAATAACTCCTCTATCAAACAACCTCTTTCTAGGACTAATCCTTTACATTTTTATAGTGTCACACATGGGTTTGGAACTATTTATTCATAATTCACAGTTTCTCTAGTCTTATCCCATTCCCATCTTGATGGAATTCTTGTTATTTTCTTTAACACTAACCATGTGTCTCCATTCTTTCACCACTTCATCCTTGATCCCCTAGATTCTTTCCTATTATTATGGCTCTGGTATTTATTTAGTGTTGAGGCTCCTAGTTATTGTTGGTGGTCTCTACTCCATGTGGTACAAATCCTATCTATTTTTTTATTGATATTCTTCCAACCTTTTCTTTCTACATCAACATGTGGTTATTTTCAAAATTCAAAATGAGGTTCCCAACAAGCCCAAACCACACCTTTTGAGTCACCCTTAAGTTAAATTTCATCGTTTTTACTTGATTTCACATCCTCCACATCCTTTCCAAATGAGGGGTCCAACTCCAAGACCACCTCCAAGAATTTCTTCCTAAACTCATGGAATTCATCCAATTCCTTGGTCCATTTACCCATCAAAATATTCAGACCCACCAAGTATACATTTACTTGGTCTTGGTTAGGATCCTAAGGTAAAGTCACATGGACTAATTATCGGTCAAATCCTATGGATTTGTGTAGTTTTTGTAATGCACTACAATTCCTTAGTGTGATTGGTTTACATTGCCTTAACTATGACTAGAGTTGCCTAGTGGACTAAAAGAATTGGTCCAATTCATAGTTTTATTTTTGTTTCTCCTTTAGCTTATTATCTTTGGTTGTTGAGTCTATTAGCTTTTTCTATTATTTTTTCAACTTGTTGATCCTCTCATGAATCACTTATGACTATTGCTCCCTTTTAAACACAATTTTCATCAAATTATAGGTGATAGTCAAAATATCCTTAAATTGGCCAGTCATGATGTGAATATAAACCTTCATCTATTTTGTCAATTGTGTTGTGGGATACAATATTTGTAGCAACCGGGCCATGTTTTTTCTGCAAGATTGATCTTTTAGTGTCCCAATTTTCTAGGATTTTTTGTTACCCCTTATTTATCTATTGGACTACCTATTATGATAGATATTGTATCTCATTGAATGGGATGTTTGGCGCGAGGTCACCAATATTTGAACCCTCCTCTTTAATGGATAACCACATTTCAATGAATGAACCATGCATTACTTCAACCTAATCCTATACTATGATATTTTTCAACCTTATGTTACCTACCTCTTCCATCATGTCATCTATTTGCACCTACAGTTGAATTTTTTATGTTTGTAGTTTCATTATATACTCTCAAGTTTTAGTAGTTGATTCCCAATCTCATTACTAGAAATAAAATGATACCTAAATAAATCCTCTATTAGGACTTGGCTGATGCCAAAGGATTTCAATGACTAGGAATGTAGTGGTCCCATTAGGTCCATTTGTGATAGAGGTTGTATTTCCATTGTTTTTTCTCTAGGATAAATACTCGCCTAATTGTACTTGGGATCCACCTTGTTGCCACGTTAGATGGTTTTGTTTATGATTATTTCTTGGAAATTAGTAGTAATGTACTACATGATGTCAAATTTATTCTAGTACTCTTGCATTAATGTGAATTGGTAGTCGTTATCCTATGTTAATATTGTGATCACTTACATGGTAGTTTTTTTATCTAAAATATATGTTGGAATGGATGTGGGTGGGAATAGGGATGCTAACTACACGGGTTTCCCTATTTTATAGTGGAACATCCTCCATATCCTCATCTTGGTGTTATTTTTTTATTATTTTCTTCTCTTTCTCTAGTTGTTGGGTCTTCTATTGCATTTCCTGCTACTTTTGTTGGTCTTATTCTTGTTTCTCCTAGTGCTCTTCTTCTTGTTTCTCCTAGTGCTCTTATTCTTGTTCCTGCTACTCTATCCCCTAGTTCACTCCACAAATTGGGTCTTTCATAGGGTCTTGATCATATCCCCCTATTTTCAATTATTTCTTTATTGTTTTGGAATTATAACCCTCCTACATATATTGTCCTTGGTCATCTTTAGTATAAATGAAATCCTTTTTCTATTGTTTCCTACCTTTTGTCTGTTGACCTTACTCTATGTCCTAAGGGTCCATTTCAATTTCTTTTCCACCCATGGGCATTTCTCCTATTGAGTTATATCAATCACCTCTTTATTTTCTTTGGGCTTAACTTGAGTCAATGGAATTGTACTAACATGAGTGGGTGCAATACTTACTATTTGGGGTTGTGAAGTCCCAATTTTGATGCATTTTCCTGCAGAGGCCATTTCCTGGATTCTTTTAAGTGGTCAAGTCATGCCTAATGGTGAATGGATCCTTGCTTTCTTCATGATCGACCTCTAGATTAATATCTCTACTATTTTTGTTAACGCTTGCCAAAAAATTTCTCCCATATAACTATATTTATGTGTAGTGATGATATATGACATTTAAATGGTGGGTTTCATTGGAGTGGTTGATGTACATTTCTATCCTTATTATATTCCTTGGCTTAAGAATGTCCCCACTTATAATTCCTTCCTTTTTCTCTTCTCTTGCACCACTAGGAGAGGCAACAAGTCATGGTATAAAATAGTGACCTTTTTAAACTGCTCATATTCCTCATTGTTGATTCTTGTTTAGAAACAAAAACAAGTCCCCTTGGTCGATGGTGGTGACTCAAACTCCAAGCCATATATTCACTTATTATCTATCATCTTATTTTTTAATTACATAGATAAAAGGACTTACCTCTATCCTTTCTACCCCTTCAAGATTGCCTTATGTAGTTATTCTATCGAGTTTCCTCAAATATTAACCAATTATGGTAGTGGTTGATAAGTTTGTTGGGGAAGTGGGGTTGGTATCATGTTACCACATCATTTCTTTTATACTAGGTTTTGAATGCATTTTAATTAAATTTCATGTGGTCCAACTTATTTCATGTCCTCCAAGGAATAAATGCTACTAAGACCAACCCATTTTTCATTAGAAGGAGTTGGCATTATTGTGGTGGATCCATTTGAACATCCCAAATGCAAGTAGAAAGTATCCATAGTTGAATGCTAGATTATTTGTGTGTGCATCAATTATAGCCTCTATTAACTCATTCAAAATTAATTGGCACCAATTCAAGTGTTGTCCTTATATGCATACTTCTTCCACTTAGAGAATATCCAAGTTACACTCTCCCTTCTTTTGTTTCCTCGACACATGTAAATAAAGTATCCTTTACACCATTATCATTGGAATGAATTTCATGGAGTTGATTTTAACCACCTTGTGACCTCTATGCATCCCATAACATCTCTAAAGGGATCCTTTCTATCTTTATTGGCCCTTTGTGTTTTTGGAAGGACGTGTTGAGTTCTGAGTCATCTATTGGAAAACTAGTGAGGTCCCTGATAAGTTATAGGGAGAATGAGTATGTATTGTATAGACATAACTTACATTTATGTACTATACTCAATAATAATTTTATGCATCATTTTATTAGTATCAGTGAGCCAAAGGTCAAGACTCATAGCATATTTAACAGTGATGATAATTGAAATGGTTGCATTTTATCGACCACTTACTCTTTTCTCCATTAATCAAGTGGAATTCATGTGTATAACATGTTGGATATATATTATTGAATTACTTAGAATCCATAAATTCATGCTCCATGATGGGGGTCTACTCTAGTGTCCCTTTGATCTCCCCTCTTTGCAAAGCTTAATTATCTATGGGATCATCTAGAATTGTCTCCTTCCTATCCAATGTCATCCCGATATTTAATTTTCCCATAATTTATTTCCTTTATTCTCTCCTTGAATACACTATGGATAGTCCTTTGATAATCTCCTATATTCTAGTTCACTAGCTCCCATTTTGGCACATAGACATCAACTATATTTTCACTAGTTTTGAGCTCTTGCTTCTTCTTCCAGCTCTCAATCTACAAAATGACTCAAGAACATGATAGTGTTAACTTAAATAGAGAGGACATTGGATAACCAATATTTATTTTCCATTAAGTTGAAAGGGATTGTATCTTTAATGTATTTTTTTTAAACCGTGAAGAAATAATTGAATCATGTGGGAATTATGATACTTCCCAATTGTATTTACTACTAGGTTACTATCACTATTGGGAGGAATGATGGAATTATATATCACATCCAATTGTTAAAATTGAATGTTATTACTTACCCCTTTAACCCCTCTTCCCATCATTTCAACTTTTATGACTCGATGTGGTTATTGAATGCATGTGATTGTTAATAATGGACCAATATCTATTGACATGACCTTTAGATATTTCTAGTTGCCTCCATAGTGATATATCACTGAGGTGAAAATGAAACTCAATAACCTTATCTAGATATGAATTGACTAATTAAAATAGAGACTCCTCCCTTCCCCCCCGATTCCACCCAGCTAGATTTTTTACCAAGTATTTGAGCACAAAGTGGTCCATAAATAAATTGAAGTGATCACCTAGTAGGTAGTGTCTGAATTTTTACAATGAGTACACCATTTCCAATTCCTCCCTCTTAATAGTACCAATGCAATCATCTTTGGATTTTAATATTCTCCTACTAGTAAAGTAAATAGAGTTATCCAACTTCCCCTATATAGGTTGTGCTAGTATGGCCCCTAAGTCAATGCTTGAGGCATCCAAATGTACATGAAACATAGTGGTCCAATCTAGGAAAATCAACATAGGTGCACCTACAAACTTCTCTTTTAGGATGTTTAAGTATAATTGAAATACCATGGTCCATAAAAACTCCTTTATCTTCCTCAACAAATACCCATTGGTGCAATGATGGTCACATATCCCTTGATGAATCTTCAATAACAACTTGTGTGGAAAAAATTCAAGCATAGGTGTATCAACATTGGTCAAGGCTTCTAGACCACTATCTTGACTAGATCTATGAGCACCCCATATTTGCAAACAAATTGACCCGAGAGTGTACCAAAGGGTGTGTAGAATATGCATTTTCTTGAGATTTAGAGATATCTCTAGCTATCATCACCTCTCAAACATTATTTGAAACATCAAAATGTGATCCTTTAATGGGATGTACAGATTCCACTCATCCAAATACACTTCTAGGAACTTGTGTAAGTACTATTTGAATGTTGCTATCACTATCTTGGAAGACAATGTAAGTGCATTTCCCAACTTGAATGGTATTATGTTGTAATCATAGGAGCCCCACTTCATGAAAAAGGTGGTTTTCTTCTTATCCTCTTTTTCTATGTGCACCTAGTGGTATATTGAAAATCCATTAGTGAAGGAGTAGGCTTCCTTTCTAGTCACCTAGACTAATACTTTATCAATGAAGGGGGTAGGGAATGGATCAGGATTTCAAGATTCATTCAACCCAAAAAAATACACATATACCGTTATGCTTCCTCGTGTATTCATTTCCTGAATGACTATTCGAATAATCCAATTCAATTCTTCCATTGAAATATCAATCCAACCACGAGAATTTTATCAATTCACTCCTTCACCCTTTATTTTATCTTCAGGTTCAATCTATTATAGGGTATATTCTTAAAGGTACTTGCATCTATTTTAATATATATCCTCATCTCAAAAATGTTTCCCAATATTCCTTCCATTTCCATGAAACTCTAGGGAAACAAATTTGCATATTATTTAAGTAACACCACAACCTCCTACACCATCACATTGTCCTAATAGTCCCTAATGGATGCTAATCAAGGCTAGTCCTTTATACCGATATTAATTGACTTTACCTTTAAGGGATCCTAGTAAATATTTCCTATAGGATCCACTATCAATTCCTTCACCATTATGTCACCTTAATATTATTCGAAGGAAATGTCTCACAACTTCTTCAAATCATCCTCTTCTTTTGGATCTTCTATTATTTTGATGCAACACTTAAAAAAACAATGTTCATTTTCCCACTCACTAACTAGATATTTATTTGACTACTTTTGTGAATGCAATTTAAATAAATAATCCGACAATCTATGCATTCTAGAATCAAACAAAAAACACTTTATTGACTTCAAATTATAATTGAGATTAAAGGCCTTACCTATACAATAGGGAAAATGTTGAGAAAAATCCTTTCATGAGATATTTTGATCCAGGTGGATATTGGTGGCCACCCACTATTCCAACTGGCTCGTCTTAACAATTTTTAGTTCAGCACGTTCTTCTGTACTTCTTTGTAATTGTGGGTTCTACACTTCTGAGGCTATATGAATCCCTACACATATTCCAGGTGGATACTGGTGGCCTCCCACCTAATCCAACTAGCTGATTTTGTATGTTTTCATGTCATCACATCTTGTTGTACTTCCAGGGTCGTTTTGGGGCCCTAAAGAGTTTTTTTTTTTTGGCTCGCCACAGTCAAACTGTAGACGGAGTCAGATTTTGATGTCCTAATGTGTAGTTCTCTAAAATAACTTTCCAACGGGATATCACGCACCTAAAACGAAGGTCATATGCAAACGTTACGACCCCTGGAAGTTGAGGTACCAACTTACCCATAGGGGCCCACATAACTTTTGGCGTTTAATCTCCTAGTATTCGGTTTTTGGATGTCTAGGGTTTTGGCATTCATGAGTAATATCAAAAAGTCCTTTGGAGCCTCATTGTGATCATTTTTCTCAGACGAATGTGCGTAGCAGCCACATCTATTCTCAAATATAGCTACCACCATTCGAGCAAGTGTTTTAGTTCTGCAGTTTTATAATTTCATCCTATTTAATTTATTAAATAGAAGATATTGTTCACTAGATATCTGTGTCGTTCTTCATATCTCTATTTTTATTATATTCAGTATGTTAATCAGTTTGTTCCACTCCTAAATCTGGATTAGTGGTATCATAGTGGTCTGCTCTTCATTTATTTTTCTTCGTGCATGTCCCCGACAAGATCTAGGTACAAGAAGTTGGGACTTGAACCAATTGAGTTGTTTCAAGATCGGCCACACTGAGCCCGACAACAACCCATTGGGGATGAAAATAAATATGATGGATCAGGAGATCCTTTTAAAATGTTGCTCGAGGAAGCCCTCACACGACAAAGGAATGAAATGATGTTGCTCAAGGAATCCCTCGCGTGACAAAGGAACAAAATGTTGCTCGAGGAAGCTCACAGGAGAAGCATATTCATCAAGCGGCCATGCAACCCCCTTCAAGGTACAGGTAAATTTCTATATTCCATTATTTGAAGGACCGATAGATGCGGATGTTGTAGATAAATGGTTGAATCTGCTCGAAGGGTATTTTTTGGTCCACAATTTTTCTAATAGGGAAAAGATTACTTTTTCACTCCTCAAGGTCGTCCCCCATGTTAAGGAATGGTGGGATACTTACTTTGAGCAAAGGGCCATAGAGGAATCTACAATATTTTTGGTTTCCCCTACATGGGATTCATAGATGATTTTAGTGGATAAATTTCGCAAATGGGCTAATTTTCCATGGTTTTTCCCAAAATAATATTCGTCAATTTCCATTATTTCTAAAAACAATTCACCCAAATTGCATAGAATAAAATTATTTTACCTTAAAAATTGCCAAAATTTTATAAAAACTATATTAAATCCTTAGAAATTTGAATATTTTTACAAAACTATCGTCAAACATTTTAGATTTTGCATATTAAGGACTACTAAGATTAGCCCATGTTTCTACATTTTAATTCAAATTTGCATCCTTAAAATTATCCCTGATGGGATTCAATCCGGAATGCCAATAAAGAACAATACTGCCCCATTGGAAGCTATGAGGACCAGTACACCCGATGGACCACCCTGCATCAATAAAGGGACCAAATAGTACCAGATTTCACCAATATTTTCCATACCCTGTGCACCAAATTGGGAATTAAATACTCTGCGCGACATCTGGTGCTCAGATCTCATAGTTGTTTTCATAGATACATTCAAACAGAAATGGATTTTATGGACATCGCCTCATTGGGTGTGACTTATAGATATGTTCTCAATATCGAGATAAAATTTAAGCAAAAGAGGCGAGAGTTTGGATCTGCAAACTCCTCACAACCGAAGCAGGGAAAAGGCGGACCTAACCCACACGAAAAGGGATAGATCAAAGATGGCCACTCTCGGGAAAACCAGTCCAAGCCACAACACAAGAAGGGTAATGAAAAGAAGAATAAGAACACATGAAAATGGTGTGAATACCATAAAACCCCTTGGCACAACACTGAATAATGTCGCTCCAAGTAGTCACTTATGACCGAGCTGAATGCGTCCAAGTCTGAGGTTTATTCTGAATCTGAATCAAATCCAAAAGTAGGGAGACAGATTATCAATGTTGAACCCAGTGCCAGTGTCGCTACCACCAAATTCCAGCCAAGCAAACCAAAAGAACTAGAGGAAGTGGAACGACTTTTTCACTCACAGATGTGGGTAAAGGGGGATTTGCTTCATTTCATTATTGATAGAGGCAGTCATAATAACCTAATCTTAGCATAGGTTTTCAAGTGATTGGACCTGTTGATGACACCACATCCTCGTCCCTACACCACTGACTAGCTTCTCCAAGGAAGAGATCTATGTGTCAGCCAATATTGTCGTCTACCCTACGACATCAAGCCTTTCAAAGATGAGGTATTTTGTGATATTTATCCCCTTGAAGTTTGTGATGTTATTTTAGGAAAACCATATTTTTGGAAGAGTCATACTATGTATGATTCTAGACCTCGTAGTGTTATTATTACTTTGGGTAG
>JASDQU010688372.1:24401-37088 GCA_032191745.1 Picea mariana
AGAAATAATTCACAAGCAAGAGTTTCAGTATCAGTATCTATATCAGCAAAACCTAGTATTCATTCGAGAGGATACATCACTAGATTGAGTATGGTGAATTGGGACACAACTTTGAATCCTAAGGCTACCCATATTTCATGGGATAGGTAAAGACAATGCAAAACAACATTGGTTTACATGTGAATCTATATGGCCTATGAAGAGAATCATGGATGAAGTGTCTAAGATAGCAAAACTAGAGACCACCTTTAGAGATAGAGCTCTGACATGGTATATGAAGTACAAGGTGACTGAGTCGGTGGGATAGACTAGGTCCCCGGAAAATATTATGAGAGATCTACTTAGGGAGTTTCAAAAGCCTAAATCAGAATCGCAATGTATCATTGAGATCAAGGAGATCAAATAGTAGGTTCGAGAAACAATATGGGACTATGACCAGTGGTTCAAGATATTGTTGGACAAACTAAAATTTCAAATCCAAGACGTTCAACACATGGAGTGGTTTATTGTAGGACTACTACCCCACATTCAAGTTTGGCTCACCCAATAGAAGGTGACAAATCGGGTGGAAGTCATGGATATTGTGATGCACCTAGAAGCTACACTAGGAGGTGGTGAGACATCAGCAGGGTTGGCGCATGTGGCTAAGGGTAAGATGGTGGACGAGCATGTGTGGTGTAATATGGGTCATTCAGAAGGTCACCATAGGAACGAATGTCCTATGTTGGGGAATTACATGATGACACGTGAATTGAATCCATTTCTGAATGGACCTCAGACTAAATGGTGTGAAATTTTCAAACGATGGGGACACATACCTTCTTGGTTCCCAACCCTTTAGAAGTATCAGAAAACTATGCATACCCCATTCTCCAAGTTCAACAAATCCATGGGGAAGGATGTGAACAATTATCATTCACTTCAATTTATGCAAGAGAACATTGAAAATGCCTTCAAAGTCGAGGTAGAATGGAAAGGTGGTGATTGTGGAGACACAGATAGAGGACGATTCTGAATAGTTGACATGCGGGAAAATTCCCTCTTGCAACAAGGGATCATTACCCAATCAAGGCCCCAATTAGGCCTATATTAATTTGTTGTGGTGATGTCCACCAATATGTGGGCCCAGTTGCCACTAAGGGGAAGTTTCTCCTTGAAAGGAGACTTTCCTTGAAGCTCTTTTGAATCCTAAATACAATTCTAGGCTACTATGAAGAAAACATGAGAAATACCTAATCTATCTCTATTGTAAACCTATATTATCGTAATTGATATATATAGATATTTCATAGCATCCCAATTCCGAGCAAGAGGAATAATAGAAATTGAACACGAGATAAAAGTAAGCTATCAAGCTATAGAAATAGTTCATACAACTTGACAACAGTTAAAGAAAATACACCTTGGCTTTAACTAAGTAAATAGTTTCCAAGAAAAGAAAAAATATGCATACTAGTGTTCAGCATGAAGGATTAACAAAAATCTATCATGAGATAAGGATGAGCTATCAAGCTATAGAAATAATTCACATAACCAGGCAACAGTTAAAGTAAATACATATTAGTAATTGACTACGTAAATAGTTACCAAGATAACACAGACTCAAATTCAATATTTGAATGACAAATTATTACCAACTATGAAATATATCTTATCATAAGTTTTAGACAAGAAAAAATTTACTTATATTAACAATAGTGCAAAATACACAAACTCATACCTATGCGAAACAAACTCATACCTATGCGAAACAGAATGAGTGAAAAAGGATCAGGGTGTCTTTTATTATAATCAAAATGATAATAGTACCACATCTGATTATAACTAGTAGAACTCATGGTCTTAAAAGAGATTTTGCAGTCTTGACAAAAGTTCACAAGGTTTGATTAATGCTTCAAAACCTTATTTACATAAGATTTTTTAAATTAAAACTATGATAACACAAGTTTTTCTTGTTTTTCAGTCTCATGGAGCCAACTCCCTGGAGCGCCTTCATTAGAATGATAGCGTTCTCACTCCCCCTCAATCTTTGGTGAACTCATGTTATCCTTTTAAACATGATGCGTCTATAAATCAAATGGGATCCAAATCTGTTCCATTCCATCTCATACTTGGTTATGTCAATGATTTGGTGGCCAAATGTTCAGCAACATGTGTCTCCCTTTTCACGTCTACGATTTGTGATTTATGATCGGGTACAATCATTTATTTTTTATATGATATCATTGATCCATATATTTTTAACACTATGGTATCGTTACACTATTCCACAATGAACTCATGGCAGGCTAGGTGATCTTGTATAACCTTTATGTGGTCTGGTAACCTCCTTCACTGACTGGTACCTTCCTTCACCTATTGAGCATTGGGAATAATCTTCTTCTTGACACGTTTAAGTCCATGTTGGATTCCACTAACTCGATAGCATGGCAGAATGGTGGTCTGGTGGTGCAATGACCCAGTGGCCCATTGAGCTGGTGTACTCTTCTTTACATGCCATCTTCCATTTGGTTGTTAACTGTCACACCAATCTTGTTGTACCTCACATTACCTCATGGCACTTCTTTGTGGTACATTGAGAAGAGAATCCCATCCATTTGTGGGATGATCTTGGACATCTCTTCCTGATATTGTGAGATTTATTTTCAATTTTGTCCTCCCTATTCCAACACAACAACCATAATATCATTACTATGTTTTTTAAAGAATATATAGTTCTTTCTGTTTGGTATTACATAAGTTTAGTCCAAGTCTTAGAGTTATATGACAACAAAATACATGGAAAATTGAAAGCCAAATATGGTTTAGATCATTTTTTTCTTTTCTTAAATATGATTCTTCGTTCACCTTATTAAATTAATTAAGTTTATGGAACCATGAGCATAAATATTAAGAATTTTTTGAAAAAAGATCCTATGATTTTGACCATGCATTTCTTCCCCATTAATTCACAAGAGGAAACCCAAACCAAGCCAAACTAAAGCTTATAAGGATCTTAAAAGAATTGATAAGATGTATAACATGTATATTGTATCAAAAATGTCATCAATCAAAGGTTATGAATGAATCCAACTATAAGAATAGAAAAACCTACTTTATAGATATAAAAGAAGGAAGTTAATTTTAATAGTTGATGCTTAAAGAAGATATAGTTCATATTGTAAACTAAATATATCTATACTACTTAACCATGACCAAAAAAGTAAACGTCATATTTATGCAAAAGTTAAGACTATGTAAACTTTGATATTTTGCTTCAACTTGCAGTGTTTCAGTTTGTCTTTGTTCTTTTGTTTTCAAACCTTTTAGTAACACATGGAAATGCTTATTAGTAAACCTTAATGGAAATGTTTTAACTTTTCCAAATAGTATAAAAACTCAAAAGGTATTGTTTTTTAAATGAAAATTTTAAGGTTTAAAAACATGGTGTTTGATTGAAATCAAAAGTTTATCTGCTCATTTCCAATGCTTAATAAGTGTTCTTTTAAGGTATTGACTTGTTTATGAATGATACTTTAATTGTATTATTTTAATGTGTTAAAGAATACAAATTATAAACATAATATTATGTTTAATAAAAGTTTAATGCTCGTAAAATTTGATGTATTATTCAAATTCAATACTGACAGCGTGCTTCCATCCTTAAACATGTATTATCTTAAGATATGGACTGAATTTCTTAAAATTTGAATTTGAATTGGATTATTTCAATCCGTCAAAGTGTTCAATTAATTTATCTATGCATCGAAGACCAAAACTTGCCGAGACTGTCGAAAGATCATGTTAATCCAATTTTCGTAAATCGAGGCATGGAATCAAATTGAATAAGTTCAAAATGAACATGCAAACTATGTTGAATAACCAGAAAGGAAAAGACTCAAAAGGAACAATCATTAAAAATGTGACGAAACAACAAGTTTTCATGATGCAACAAGTCCATCATCAAAATCATGATCATTAAGCTAGATGTATGGATAGAATTTCACTAATGAATTTGTTTTGACAATATTATATCGCCAAATCATTGTCCCATCAATATAGACCTAAAAAGAATCAATCATAAAAAAAATCAAGATTGATTAGTCAAGAAAGCAAATAACCAAAGTAATATAAAATCAAATCCAAATGAAGGAAATATTTTCAAAATATCAATGGGGGGCCTTTTATTTTTGTAAAACTTAAGGAGAGTTATTGATCCAAAATGGATCCAGACTAACAAGAGGATAAGTCTCGATACCTACAAAACAAATTGACAATCAAAATGCATTATGTAAGACATGTAAAACAATGCAAGTTTACGTGGACTAAGCCAAATAATGATACAACTAAAATGTTAAAGAAAATAATTAAAATGACAAGGAGAGAAGGCTAAGAAACTGGAAGTGAAGAGCCATGGCTTTTGGCCTTCCCTTACCTGCTAGGTCTCCCTATTTCTTCACTCTCGCTCTCATACTCAAAGGTATTTTTTTGGCCAAGGAGGAGGAGAGCATTGTAAACTTGCAAACTTGAAGAGAGAAAGAATATTGAGCACCCTTTGATTGGTTTTCCCAATTGGGTTCCAGGGTAAGAAAAATATTGTTTCGGTGAGTTGTTTTTCCTATGTGTGTGATGAGTATCTAGTTTGAATCCTCCATCATGTTTAGTTGTAGTTTGTTGGTTATATTGAAATGACTACTCTGTATATCATTTGAGTGGGTGAGGAAGTGATTGTTGTATATTATTTTATTTACTGTGTGTGAGGTTTTTCCTTTAAAGTTTGTTGGTTTAAAGGTGATTAATAGTCCAACATATATGTATTCTCGATCGTTGATCAAATTGGAAAAATGGAAATCTACAACCGTCTTTCCGAAGATGTTAGAAAACTTGCCAAACATAATTTTCTCTCTCCTGGGAGTCCCTCTCTCTCTTTGGGGTGAATTATATTGCATCTTTGTTGTATTGAAGTGTCCATGCACAATTTTAATTTTTTGGATGTATTCAATCTTTGTTCGTATGTTTCTACATTCCGTTGGCCACGATTTTGCTTGTTGGGGATAATTTGACCTTAGTTTGGCTTTCCCTTTTTTGTTGGGGAGAATTTGACCTTTTATGGGTGTTCCCTTTGTTGTTGGGTGGATTCTTTTGTTGTTGGGCATCCTTTTTGTTGGTTGGGACAATTTTCACTCTTGTTGGGTGTATACAATCTTCGTTGGGTCATTTTCTCCATAAATGAGCAATTTTTTAGTGTTGGGCATTCAATATAGTGCTCACATTGTCGTTTAATAGTGTCAACGACCTCTTCTTGCAATCTAACAATGCACACGACTCAAACACTAGTGTGTAAGTGAACCCACACAATTGTTCTTTGTTGTTCAATGCTGAGTGTGAAACCTAGTACAGAAAGAGACCGTGTTTTTTTTATCTTTGTTATCCATTGGTAAAACCTATATCCTTGGGTGTCCTCCAAAATAAATTGGTCTATATTCCTTATTTCCCACACCTCACTGTCGGATTGGGAATTAGAATCTATGAGAGTTGGCCTGGTAACGTACTATGCAAGAGATTTGGTTGCTTGAGCATAACTATTGTGGCAAGGAAAATGTAGTGGTTATGAGACAGATAATGAGTAGACAATGAATGACTGGTACATTTAATGAGTGGTCTAGGTTTCAAGATCATTCATTCATTAAATAATAATTGATTATCGCATGAGTTAATAATGTGCACCTTTTCCACCTCTATCCATTAAACAATAGTTGATTATTGCATGAGTTAATAATGTACACATTTTCCACCACTATCCATCAAATAATAATGGATTATTTAATTGGTTTCCAACTCATGTGTTGAGAAAGAATCCATCCAAAGGGTTTATGGAATGGTGCAAGAATAAAAGAGAAGAACACTTAATGTAATGACCCCTTTGTTAGGACTACGAGTGAAGCAGAAGCGCAATATTTTTTTTTTTAAAGGCAAGAAGGCGACGACAACAACAGTTTAACCGCATCACTGACGACGAACGCAAGCACGCAGTCCAGACAACAGACAACTATGAATCCACGCACTGGCACAAGGGAAACTGGGTGAAACATGCGTACATCAACAAAGAGGAACAACTACCCGCCAGACGCAAACAAGACATGCTTACAAGCTAAGGGACAACATCCCTATCCCGACAGTACGGCTTTGACAAACAAGACTAGAACCTCAAGGCGTGCGAACCAAATGCATGAAGGTGTTCCACCCATGCGGCAAAAGAAACTTACAACACTCGAGAACACTCATACAGAACACACCGACTCCGGCCAAGTTCTCGTTCACCGCTATCTAATAGGGCACGCCATGATCCCCTCATCAGGGATCATGCCGTCCCCAAGTGATAGATGTGTCAATAACTTGGCACAACACATCTTATCTGGACCGAGGACTCTAGATAAATCTGACGCACTAGGATCTGAATACGGATAAGAAAACCACGCCCATACCCCAAGCAACAGCTCGACGAGATGCAAGAAGACGACAATTAAGGAAAAACGCAAGCCAATACACGACTTCGTCCACAACCCAAACCAATTATCAAGCCTAGATTGGTCGATATTTACAATCTAAATCAGCGTTAATTACATATCTAATTTATCTAGTCTAAGTTACAAAAGTCAATGTTTCATAAAATTAACTTAACACGATATACAATTCTAATTTAGCGAAGCTACATTACCAATTTAGACCATAACTATATATAAATTAACATTAATCACATATCTAAATTTTAGCAACTCTGATCTACTACGAGTTAATAATTTGCAATTCTAATTTAACATTAAATAAAAAACAATCTAGCAAGTCTAATCAATCCACTAAAACTATAACAATAATTGCAATCTAACTTGACAAGTCTAGTTTAAGTTCATCTAAAGGTTGTCTATTCAATTAAAAGTTGGCTAAGCATAATATAGGATGTTCTATATAATTTAAGGGTTGTTAAAGGAAACAACTGTCTAAAATACATGCTAAAAATTTGCAGGGTAATAACACCAGCCCTTTACACCTGTCAGCGATTAAATTGCTAGTGATAATTGGTTGTCCATACATTATTTTGTTGTCCTTTAAAACATAACGTGGTCAAGGAACTAACCAAATAATAATTTAACACTGATATATTGAATTCGTTGACTATCTATTAAGGATAACCATATTGTTGTCTAGCGGTTTAACAAAAAGATAGAGACCTCTATCTGTGGATAAAGGTCACCATCTGTTGACATCTGGCTGTCATAACAGTCATAAAACGCTGAACCCAGGGCCTTGGTGGAACTAAGAGGGAAACGATAGAAGGAGGGGCTGGAGTAATTGGAGAAATGGCATTAGAATAATAGTTAGCTAGCGAGGATTCCGCTGGCAACTCACATCACGCTAGTAGGCTGGTTGGCTGAACCGGTTTCGTCGTGCTTATGTTACTCTAATATTTTTGTAGAATAAGATGGACAGTCAGGTAGGAACCAGATTACATTTATCCTACTTTCCTATCACATTAAAGGATGGAAGAATTATGACCTCATAGATTTCTTATGAGCTGGTTGGAAACACGACAGAATCCCACCGTTGCACGGTAGATAAGTTGCTCGTTTTACGTAGTTATTATGTCTACCTCGNAGGCGTGCGAACCAAATGCATGAAGGTGTTCCACCCATGCGGCAAAAGAAACTTACAACACTCGAGAACACTCATACAGAACACACTGACTCCGGCCAAGTTCTCGTTCACCGCTATCCAATAGGGCACACCATGATCCCCTCATCAGGGATCATGCCGTCCCCAAGTGATAGATGTGTCAATAACTTGGCACAACACATCTTATCTGGACCGAGGACTCTAGATAAATCTGACGCACTAGGATCTGAATACGGATAAGAAAACCATGCCCATACCCCAAGCGACAGCGCGACGAGATGCAAGAAGACAACAATTAAGGAAAAACGCAAGCCAATACATGACTTCGTCCACAACCCAAACCAATTATCAAGCCTAGATTGGTCGATATTTACAATCTAAATCAGCGTTAATTACATATCTAATTTATCTAGTCTAAGTTACAAAAATCAATGTTTCATAAACTTAACTTAACATGATATACAATTCTAATTTAGCGAATCTACATTACCAATTTAGACCATAACTATATATAAATTAACATTAATCACATATCTAAATTTTAGCAACTCTGATCTACTACTAGTTAATAATTTGCAATTCTAATTTAACATTAAATAAAAATCACTCTAGCCAGTCTAATCTATCCACTAAAACTATAAAAATAATTGCAATCTAACTTGACAAGTCTAGTTTAAGTTCATCTAAAGGCTGTCTATTCAATTAAAAGTTGGCTAAGCATAATATAGGATGTTCTATATAATTTAAGGGTTGTTAAAGGAAACAACTATCTAAAATAAATGCTAAAAAATTGCAGGGTAATAACACCAGCCCTTTACACCTGTCAGCTATTAAATTGCTAGTGATAATTGGTTGTCGATACATTATTTTGTTGTCCTTTAAAACATAACGCGGTCAAGGAACTAACCAAATAAAAATTTAACAATGAGATACTAACCATAGAGCCTGAGTGGGCCTAATGATTAAGAACATGTGTTTACTCTTAAGAGGTCACAGGTTCAAATCCAGAGGGGGTATGTATACCTTCGTAATTGACTGTCTATTAAGGGTAACCAAATTGTTGTCTAGCTGTTTAACAAAAAGATAGAGGTCTCTATCTATGGATAAAGGTCACCATCTGTTGACATCTGGCTGTCATAACAGTCATAAAACGCTGAACCCGGGGCCTTGGAGGAACTAAGAGGGAAACGATGGAAGGAGGGTCTGGAGTAATTGGAAAAATGGCATTAGAATAATAGTTAGCCAGCGAGGATTCCGCTGGCAACTCACATCAGGCTGGCTGGCTGACCCGGTTTCGTCGTGCTTATGTTACTCTGATATTTTCGTAGAATAAGATGGACAGTCAGGTAGGAACCATATTACATTTATCTTACTTGCCTATCACATTAAAGGATGGCAGACTTACGAATCTCATAGCTTTCTTACGAGCTGGCTGGAAACATGACAGAATCCCACCGTTGCACAGTAGATAAGTTGCTCATTTTACGTAGTTATTACGTCTACCTCGTACACAGTTACACGCCACTATTGCATACAAAAACAGCTACCCACTACCCTTCATTACATAGAAATACGCCCACGCCCCATTACCTGTCATAACAACAATAAATTCACCAACCAAAACACCATCAAGGCAGCAATCAATCGTGGGGATTCAAGTTTTTGGGAAAGTCGTTGAATACAAACTTTAACAAATCGTGATGTGAACCAAGCCAGGTGGAAGGGACTGCTTAACTAAATTCGATGAACTGTTTAGTTGAGAAATTAACTGTCTAATTGTACAGAAAACGCAGAGTCAAATAGGGCTCATGTAAGCTGCGTTAACGTTGAGTTAAGCAAGATGATTCGTTGGGTTAAATTCGCGGTTTTAAGAGAGAGAAAACAGGAACAGAAATGCGTGGGTGGAAATCGCTATAAAAAGATTTATCGTATGAAGAATACCAGGCATACTCAACGCTATCGAAGCATCAACTAAAAACGTAGTCACACTCTGTACAGGATAAATTCCCAAGCACCATTACATGAAATTTGCTGTCAAAATTTAATAGATACATAGTCATGCTATGTTAAGATTTATTGTCAAAAACAACGCTATCACACAAGTGATTAAGATTTACTGTCTAAGACGCAATCCCTCGGATTTGCTGTGTTTTATCAAAAATGCAAACACAAAAAAAACTCAAATATACGATTTCGCATGGATAGATTCATTGACTAATAACATGTAACACAACTCACAAAAGAATGGTTGGATTGTGGGTATCGTTGTCCCAACTATGAGACATACAGTCTAAAGGATAAGCCCTCACCTCGTTGTCCATCATAAGGATAAAACACAGTCACCTTCAAATGCAGTCTCACATAAAATCAATCCAAGGCGATCAAACGCAAAGAAAAATTTATCTAGCGAGATATAAAAATGCAGAGTTAAAAAAAAAACTTCATCATCAATCAATAATTTGCAAGGTTAATTATTCGCATCAAGGCGCAAGACAACACACTACCTGGAACAATCAACGGGGCCTCTTTCTATTTCTCTTGCGCGATGTGCCCTTCAGNGACTTGGTAGACATCAAAAACCCCTAGAGTCAATACTCCGCCAAGTGATCTTGTGGGAGACTAAGGCACTCTAAGGAATAAGGCCCCTGCCTTATTGCATGCCCCTTAGAATCATCGTGAGCTACTGTCGCAGTCAGCCCTTACAACATCGTGGGTCTTCTCGAACTAGGTAGTCGTTAACCTACAGTTCGAGCCGCGGCGGGAGTGCTAGTAGGCTGTGGCAGGGCTGTTGTCCACACCTCTCCCTCAACGTCTCTGGTAGTCATGTGTGACCCATCTACTCCACATGTGAGTCTGGTCAACAAGCTATCGTCAGCCTGCATCATAAACGAATCATGTCAGAAATATATCCATAATCATATCATCTAATCAGATGCACTAATATCACATATAAAACAATCAAACCCCGATAGTTCACTCCCCGACTCGATCTGGAGTCCAAGGGGTTCCATCGATGCCTCTACATCCTCGAGGTCCAAAATCCTGCACACTTAGTAAAATCGAGTCAATAGCACCTGTCTATGTCAATGAAGCAAAACAACATGTCATCAACCCATAACTCCTCATAATCAAAATCAAATGCTTAATAGTATAACAATCCGGATCACTTGCGAGCAAGTGTCCTCAAAGAATAAGTTTGCTCAATGTGTGCAAGAGCGAGATGTTACACTTAATACCTCGAACATGTTGTCTCAAGTAAAGAAAACATACGAGCCTTTGTCATGTGTCATATATTAAAGAAACACAAAATATTTAAAATTTGTGCCAATCTTTTGTTCTAAAGTTTTATTCTTGGTTTTACACACTAAAGGAGGTATTTTAGGAGAAGCATCATTTGGTTGCTTGAGAGGATCATCCAAGCACAAACCAAGGTTCTCATTTACCATTTGTTGTGACCTAATTATAGAATGGTGATAAGAATTTTCTAGGAAGATCAAAGAAGAGAGATATTCACACCAAAAAAAGGACTGAAACTTGGTATCCTTGAAAAGATAGATATCTCTATGCAAAACTCAGAGACAGACTGAGATAAAGACAAGAAATTAAATTTTTGCATATGTATCTATGTTGGTGAAGTGAGCGGGCTATGATCACCTCAATTATTGATCATATGGTATCAGAGAAGTTGCATTCTTGACTGAGACACTGATTCCAAAATTGTGAACAAAATATTGTAGACCGCAACATTGGAAAATCAAGCAGAGATAAATTGGAAGACTTAAGGGCCAACAATGCCTATCTTCAAGAAGAGAACGAGAGCTTGAAGGTGTACGTTAATATGATTGACCAAAGGATGTAAGAGATGGAGAAGCACATGGATACCTCTGCCAAATTGCTACCATTTCTCAAGAAGAATTTTGAAGAACATCAAGACATCCTCACAACAATCATGCCATATTAGGACAAGCACAGAGCACAACTTTCACACCTTGGTGAGAAGGTCATCCAATTGGATAGATGGCAGGAGGATAGGATCAAGAAGATGATGATGTAGCTGCAACAAGATTTTACAGAGAAGGAGACTTCCTTGGAAAGGCTTAAATAAATTGTCAAAGATCACAGAGGAGAAAGGAAAACTCTCATTTCCACTGCAGATGCTAGCACTATGATTGAGGCTACCTTGGTAACCTCATATTCTATAGACACCTCTCAATATCATCTCGGTGAATTCAAGAATTATACCAGGGGTATTGGATCTAAACTTCTAAGGAAAATGGGATATGACGGACAAGGGATAGGAAAGATGAGACAAGGCATATTGAGCCTCATCATAGTCACACCCTAGGCCAAGCATGAAGGCGTAGACTTTGATGGAAGAAGTGAAAATTACTTCACCATGAAAACCATTTTTGTGAAGGAAAAAGACATGTCGGAGTTGGCTTGCTCATCGGGAGAAGGAGAAACACCAATGAATGAAGGTGGTAACCCACTACCACCTCAACCTTATGGTATATTGAAGGAGAGAAACAATGAGGAGTCATAGACTCATCCCACATGGCACACCTTCACTAAGAGACAACAACAATAAAATCAGTGAAAGAAAGAAGAAGAAGAAGAAGACTAGGAGGTCTATATCAAAAAAGAAATTTGTTGTTTGTAACTACTATAATAAGAGAGGACATACTATACAAAGTTGTTGGTATGTAGAGACATGTTATTTTTGTGGGAAGAAAATCCATTGTGAGGCATCTTGTTGGAAGAAGCAAGCCATGTTATGCAGGCCTGATGGTTTCCAAAATTTGAATGGAAAGCAGGATCCTCTAGTCTGAAAACATACACAAAGGCACATGGAGAGGAGGAGTATGACAAGAAATCCTTCTAGAGGCCATGTGAATTTTTTCCACCACTACAATTTGAGTCGACAATGGGAAGAAAAGTGTTGGAGACTTCACCCAGAGCTTCACCCTAGAATCTGCACTGTCAGGAAAAGAGTGTGGAAAGAAAAGAGCACAGGAGGTGAAGAGTTTCCTATATCTC
>JASDQU010688372.1:42697-55543 GCA_032191745.1 Picea mariana
CTATCAATAACTTTTCGAATAGAGAAAAGATTACTTTTGCATTCCTCAAAGTCATCCACCATGTCAAAGATTGGTGGGATACTTTCTATGAGCAAAAGGAAATAGAGGAACCCTCATTATTTATAGTCGCACTCACCTGGGAGTCCTTCAGGGATGTTATTAAGGAACAATACTACCCTATCATAAGTTACGATGACCTGTATACAAAATGGACCACATTGTGGAAGGAAAGTGACCAAGCAATGCTAGAGTTCACAAATATCCTCCATACCTTGCGCACCAAGATGGGTATCAAATATAATGAGCGAAATATTGTGTTGAAGTACCACGATGATTTGCATAGATACATCTAGGAAGAAATGGAGTTTTTAGACATCTCATCCTTGGGCGCAATATATCGATATATCGTCAAAATCAAGGAGAATCTTAAACAGAATTCACGACAGTTTGGGTCTAGGAACCCCTCACAGCAAAAGCAGGGCAAGGGCAGACCCAACCCACATAACAAATGGTAGAGAAAATATGGGTAGCCTCAGGAAAACTAGTATAAGCCACAAACAAATAAGGACATTGGAAAGATGAAGAAAGATATCGGGAAGTGGTGTGGCTTCCATAAGAGCCCCGGCCATAACATTGTTGATTGTCGCTAAAAGAATTCATTGGTGGATGAGATGAAATCCTCTTAATCAGATGCGGGTTCTGACTCTGAGTCAAAACCAGAAAAGGGGATACAAATCATTGATGTGGAATCCAATGCCATCATTTCTACCACCAAGATTCAACCCGATGAACCAGATGAGCTAGAGGAAGGAGAGCACCTCTTTCATTCACAGATGTGGGTGAAAGGCACCCCGCTGCACTTCATCATTGATAGTGTTAACCAGAATTACCTCATCTCAGTGGAGTTCATCAAGTGGTTGGCCCTGCCGACAATGCCACACTCACATCCCTACACCATCGGATGGCTCCGCCAAGGAAGCAATTTTCACGTCAGCCAATAGTGTTGCCTATCCAATGACATCAAGCCCTTCAAAGATGAGGTATTGTGTGATGTTTCCCCCCTTGAAGTTTGTGATGTTCTTTTGGGCCAACCTTATTTATGGAAACGTCATGTTGTATATGAGTCTAGTCCTCGTAGTTTTATTATTACTTTGAACAGGAAATTGTACAGGATACCTGAGGTAGTCCCACCTAGTGCCATTTCCTTGATCTCTGCCAAGAAATGCAGGAAGGTCATCTCTCAGACCGGGAATTTTTTCTTCTTCATGATTCGATCTCAGAGTGAGCGAAAGATTGCAGCTACATCCATGGCCTCCATGGCCGACCTCTCCACCCAACAGAAGCAAGTGGATAAGTTCGTGGAAGAATACAAATACATCTTCTCCTCACCTATTTGGGTACCTTTGCATTGTCAGGTCAACCATTCCATCGATCTGACCCCTAGCGCACTTATACCCAATGGTAAATTATATCGTCTCTCTCTGTTATAAAATGAGGAGATCAAGCATCATATCCAAGAACTTCTCCACAAGGGGCACATCTGACCCAACTTGTCACCTTGTGGAATCCCAATCATTCTTGGGCAGAAGAAAGACGTGACCTGAAAACTCTGCATTAATTACTGGTTCCTAAATAAAATCGCAGTTAGGAACTGGTACCCGATTCCCGGAATCAAAAATATCCTTGATCAACGCAAGGGGGGAAAATACTTCAGTAAGATTGGTCTAAAGTCTGGCTACCATCAGGTCCCAATAGAGTAGATAGATGTATGGAAGACTTCCTTCAAGTCAAAAGAAGGTCTTTTTGAATGGTTGGTCATGCCATTTTGTTTGAAAAATGCACCAGCAACTTTCATGAGGATGATGGACGATATATTGTGGTCTTTCACTAATTCTTGTATAGTGGTGTATCTGGATGACATCCTCATCTACAACAAGACTTAGGAGGAACACTTGCAGCATATTCAATAGGTTATGCACACTCTGCGGCAGCACGAGCTATATGCCAACTTGAAGAAATGCTCTTTCAGCATGGACAAGGTCCAGTACATAGGCTACATAGTTGATAAGCACGGTGTGCATGTGGATCCATCCAAGATCCAGGTCATTCATGATTGGTCAGCCCCAACCACACTCACTAATCTTCAGAGATTCTTACGCCTTTCCAGTTTCTATTGCAGGTTCGTATTGGGATTATCACATATTGCATGGACCCTCATCCAAGTAACCAGGGGTGGTGGTAAGGAAACGTTTGTGTAGGGCCTGTCCCAACAACAAGAGTTCGATGATTTGAAGCAACACTTGTACTCAGCCTCAATGCTTTTATTACCCGACCTGCAACAACCCTTTGAGATCAAGACAGATGCTTTAGACTATGTTGTGGGCATAGTTTTCACTCATCATGGACACCCTGTGGCCTATCATAGTGAGACACTATCACATGTCGTCTATAAGTACCCTACTTACGACAAAGAAATGTACTCTATTGTGAAATCCTACCACCAATGGAGGAATTACATTCTCGGGAAGGAGATAGTCATCCACATTGATCATAAGTCGCTGCAGTTCATGCAGACACAAGGAAAATTGCAGAATGACTGCCATCAAAAGTGGTCCACATACTTGCAGTAGTTCCACCTCAACATCAAGTATAAGACATGAAGTACCAACCAAGTCACTTATTTCCTAAGTTGACCTCCAGTTGCGGCACTCACCACGGTGCTAGAATCTTGCGACCATGAGACCTACGGATGGCCCCAACTCTATGAGAAAGATCCTGACTTCGCCACCACCTACTAGATGTTGGGCGCAAACACAATTGTCACTAAATTCCTTCTTCAAGATGGGTTGTTGTGTCATCTCGGCCATATCTGAATTCCATCAAGCGAGCGAGCGAAGCTAATTTGGGAAGCCCACTACAATCGGGTGGCAGGACACTTCAGTGTAGAAAAGACAGTGGCAGTGTTGCAGCAACATTTCTACTGGTCAAAACTTTGACAAGATGTCAACAAGTATATCAGGTCCTTCACTGCCTTCGCTATTGCCAAACCGGCCACTAATAAATAAGGCCTATACACCCCTCTTCCTACTCCTGACATGCCATGGGAATCCATCTCAATGGGATACATGTTGGTCCATCTGTCCACCAAGTTGGGAAATGACTATGTTTTTGTGGATGTTGATCGCTTTTCCAAGATGGCAATTATGGCCACTTACAAGAAGAGAATCACTGTGGACGTCATTGCCAAGCTCTCCTTTGAATGAGTGTGGGTACATTTTGGAATACCATAAACCATTATCTTAGATAGGGACAGTCGGTTCCTTATCACATTCTATTCGAGCCTCTGGTCACTGCTGGACACCAAGCTCACCACATCCACTTCCTTCCACCCCTAGACGGATGGCCAAACCGAGGTCGTTAATCGGATGGTCGTACATATCCTGCGCATGTGAAATTCCAAGAACCCCCACACATGGGATGAGAGTCTTCCCTATTTTCAAAACAACTACAATAAATCCATACATAGCTCAACCGACCATAGCCCCTTTCAGTCGGGGATGGGATTTCAATCATTGGGTCACATGGATGTTGCACTACCCCTTGCGGACACCCAGGAAGACTCACCCCATGCTCAAAATGAAGCTGACAAAGCCACCCGAATCACTGAGCAGATCCAACACATCCACCAACAGGTTCAGGATATTTTTTAAAAGTCCAATGCCAAGTACAAGCAGCGCCATGATCAACATTGGGTGCCACACAAGTTTCAGGTGGGAGACAAAGTTTGGTTGCACTTGCAGAAAGAACGCCTTACATGGACCCATCGAAAGCTTTGTCCACTCCGTTATGGACCTTACACCATCACCAAGGTTTTGGGATACAATGCTTTTGAGCTCAATATTCCCCCCTTCCTTCGCTTTCACTCAGTGTTCAATGTGGATCTCCTTTGGCCATATTTTCCACCATTATTGGACACCTCGGAGATAGAAGAACAATTGACACCAACAGATCTCAACCCTGACTACATGGAACAGGAATCCACTAATCATATCACGGACACACAGGTCAATGGTACTCACCAGCAGAGGATCCATCTGTATAAGGTTGTCAAATCAGGGCAGCTCTTGCACCAAGGCAAGTGGCTCACCCGGGGCCAAATTCAACAAAATTTTCCTCATATGATGGGGGAAATCAATGCAATGGAGACCATTGCTTCCTAACAGGGGATGATTTATCTAGGTGGATATCGGTGGCCACCCACCTTATTCCAACAAGCTCATCTTGAAAATTTTTCAGTTTGGAAATTTTTCCTAGTTTCCGGGTCCTAAACTTTCGGAGCCGTTTTGAGGCCCTAAACAACGTTTTTAGGGCTCGCCACAGTCGGAATGTAAGCAGAGTCATAATCTAATGGAATAATGTGTATTCCTCGAATATACCTTTCCAATGGGCTATCATGCATCTAAAACATAGATCGTATACAAAAGTTATGACCCCAAGAAGTTGATGTACCAACTTACCCCAACGAAGCCCACATGACTCTTGGCGCTTCATCTCCTAGGGTTATGTTTTTGGATGTATAGGGTTTTGGAATTCATGTTTATTGTAAAAAGGATTTGAGAGCCTCATTTTACTCATCTTCTTGTGAATGAGCGCAGTCGTCGCATCTCTTCTCAGAGATAAGCCACCACCATTCTAGCAAGCTTGTTTCAGTCTGCATTTTACAATTTCATCATATTTCTTTATTAATAGAAGCCAAGTTTTACTGTATCTCTATTATTGTTCATTAAATCTCTTTGTTAATAATATAGATATGTATTCATTTTTTTTTCTCATAAAATCCATATCATCGGGACATCATTTACTACTATGTTCATAAGGAGGCTGATATGTGGAAAGTCAATCAAGAAGACCTCAACATTCTCACATAATCCATAAACAATGACCCTTTTAGAATCAACTTTGTACACATTTCCATAGGGTCGATTCGTCTTCAAACTAAGTTTTTCCATCACCTTTAAAGACATGATGTTTGTTGAGGTCCCAGAATCTAGCATACAGTTGTTTAGGCGGAGGTCTTTTATGCCCAAGGAAAGATAGAAAGGAGGGTTGTTTTCCTTTTTTCGATCAAGATACATGGTGTTCAAAATTATTGGAGGGTCCTCTTTCTCAGTTGGTACCTGTAATAACTACAAGAATTCCCTCCTTGCATAAGGGATATTGTACATTTCTGTCATAGGGACCATCATATTCAACTTTCCAAACATGGCTGCAACATCTATGTTCAACTGAATCTCATTTTTGGGAGATGGATTTGGAAGAAAATCGTGTACTGGAGGTGGAAGTGGTGGGACCACATTCTCTACAGATGGAGGAGGAGCGGTAGGTTTTGATGGAGGGGCTGAAGCTTTATTTCTTCTAGTGTATGTCAAATATTCCCTCCTTCTTAATTCCTTCCTTTGATCATCTGTTAATTGATTCAAAGCCTGGAGTCTCCCCTCTCTTTCTCCCTGTCTTCTGGCTTCATCAAGGTGTTCCCATGTGAACTCTTCCTCTTGGAAGTTACATATCATATCCATGAAATTCATACTATTGGAAGAATATTCATCTCGTTGGGGAAAGTCATCCTCTTGGTGATGCTCTTGGCATGGAGAACACCACAGTGTTTGTTCTATGTCAACCATTACAACTAGTTTCAAAGTTTCAGGGGCCTTTGCCTCTTGTTGAGGCCTTGGTTTCCAACTTGTGGAATCCCTGTTTTGTATAGAAAACTGAGGTCTGGGGGCATATTGATTTCTCTCTACAGTGGTTAATCAGCCCATGCTTTGATTATGTGCTTGGAAAAATTGAGTACTCATCTGATATATATTCTAAGTCAAGAGGGAAATTGGATCAAGAGTAGTGCTACCAGAAACCTTAGTCTTTGCTTCAGCCTTGACACAAGGATATTGGAAAGGGTCAACCTTTGAGTCAATGAGATTTCCTTCAATCTCTGCATTGTACTCTTTTTCTTATGTCAAAGTGGTGGGCTTCTTTTCCTTCAAAATAAAGTGTAATTTCCCATCAAATGCATTTATATAGATGAGACGAACAGTTGTAGCTATAGGACACAAATATGTTGGGATTTGACTATACAATCTGTCAAACCTGGTGTCAAATTCACTCACTGCCTCATTCTCCTTTTTCTTTATCTATTTGAATTGAGCTACAAGAATCCCAATGGAGAAATGGGAAGGGTATTGTGGAAAAGGGTTTTGACAATGGGAGATTTGAGGGGAGGCCTTCGGTAAACCTTATAAGGTTTGAACCTCCCTGGGGGGGAATTCTTAAGAGAATATGGATTCTGGGAGGGTGGATTCACCATATGAGCTTCAAGAAGACATCATTGAAGGTGGAAGGGGAACGTCCTTCAGGTGGAGTCACCAAGAAAGCTAGGGGAACACTTTGGGATAGCTTGCCAAAGTGTTGTTAGGGTTCGTAAGAGGATTCAAAATACTCCCCGGTAATGACGTAAAAATGTTATCACACAAGTTGTAGGTTGGTAAAATCCTTACCCACACCACAATATGGCGACAACTAAAAGAACACCTACCCACTGTCACCTTAGATAGGTATTCCTGTCACTTTAGAGATGAAGTAATCACCTCAAGGGGGGAATCCAGATGGGAGAGATGGAAGATGAAGAGATGATGAAGTATCCCCCTATAGGTCAATGATGGAAGGTAAAAAGGTCTTGAAAATAGTCATGTAGATGGTGGAAGATGCACCACAGTATAGAAGACCTGCCAAGAAGTGATTACCTGCCTAAGACATACGCAAAACAAAGATACAAGCCCAATAATGTGTTGGACAAGCAAGTTAATATTGTTGTCCCTAATTTCAGCAATAGATAATGATATATATCATAAACAAAATAATAATAAGATCTGCAAATAAGATTGCTAAAAGTCTAGTTAAGGATGCAAGAGATTAGCTAGCAATAACTAGTCTAACTCAAGTAATAATACATGAGACTTTAGAAACAAGATAAGGTTGTCATAAAAAAGTATTGTAGAGATCATTATCAGCCTTATAGTTATAGAAAACAATCTGTTACAGCAAAGAAATCAACCACCACCACTTGCCAACAATCCACCCAAAAAGTGCGTTGAGACTAGTAGAGGATAGGGGAAAACTTTTAGCAACTTATGACAGTTGGTTTGTGAGTAATTAATAGATTTTTTTAGGGTTTCTACAACCCTAATGGCTGTAGATTAAATTTTATAATAGCAGCAAGAATAAATTATCAAAATGAGAGACCCTAGTGGCTCAACTAGGCATATAGAGCATAGAATTGATTCCAATTTAGAAAATCTCAAAATCCTGAGTTTTCACGTTAACCAATGCAAGATTGTATTTCTCCAATGCAATTAGGTTAGTGCCTTTAGCTATTGTGTTATGGATTCAAACAAAGAGTAATCTAACAATGTTATCTCCTTGGGGGTGTAAACCCTTTTACTCTCCAAGGAAGGCAAGGCTAACTAGGAAGTATTAAGAGGGTGTAAACCCTTTTACTTCTCCTAGTAAAACCTTATGCAACAATTATTCCAAGACAAAAATGATGGATATGGTGGGGTTGTAAACCTTTATACTCCCCAAGAAGTCTATAAAATCACTCTTGTAACCAAGCAATGAAGAAACAATAACATAGATTCCTTACCTAGTCCAAGCAACAACAAGATAAACCTTATTTTATCAATACAATCCACCACAAATGCAAGAGAATATATCCAAGAGAGGTAGTGCACTACTTCTTCCACCAATAGCCAAAATAATCCATAACAAGAGCACAAGAGATAGAGATTTCCCAAAGAGGGATTAAGTTTCAGCTAGGATACTTCTCACAATGGGAGAGCTACGATGAAAATGAGACATAAATGATCTCTATTTATACAAATACTTTAAAACATAGTTTTCCCACATAAATTATGGCAAAACACAAGATAAGGGATCAACAACCCTTATCTTTCCCCTTTACAAAAATATTATTCTTTAATTCATACTTTGCACATAAGAAAAACCCTAAGAACATGACGCCACCCCCTTCTTGGGCAACGCTTGGCACTTTTGGTTAATTTGTTGAGTTGAAGGAAACACTTGGCCTCCAAAGGTCAATGGTCTTCAATCCACGCCTTTCTTCCATGATCCAAGGGTTCTTTCCTCCAAAATGTGTCAAGTATCCTCAATCACCACCAAACCCCAGCCCTAGTATGACATCATGCCATCAAAGTTGACGTTTTAGCCTCCTTAGGCAAGTTGTTTGGGTGGTAGGGCGTAGGTGAGGTTCTCCATGATGTCTTCTAGGCATCCAAAGGAATGTCTTCATCATTTAGCATGTGAGCCCTTGGCATCCAACTTGTGGGCTTCAAGCCCCATGGAAACCCAAGCTAGGCTTGTTCTTCCAAAACTTTCCACCAGCTAGGTCCTGCAAAGACAAATGGATACGCCCTCCAAGGACGTCAAGTTAAATGCATCATGATGAGTAAATCAAATCAATAAAAGAGTCATCTAAGCAAGTACATCCAAACCACCTCATCAAAATAAACCAATGTTCAAAGGCCCTATACAATTTTCCTGGTTTAGGTATGGGAGGGTTGACAAAACGACCTATTGGGTGAATCGTACCTCAAGTTTAGGGGTGTTTCCCAAGGTGACCTTCTTATAAGTCATGCGGATGAGGTGTCATGGATGAGGGGAATACTTTTGGGCATGGAGTTCATGACATACAAGGGGTCGTAGTGTCTCATTTATGGGTGCCTTTGTAGAGGGTGTGTTGCACCTTCATTTTCAATGAAACCTTTTTCCAAGACCATTTATTGTCTTTTATTCTTTTAGGATGTTTCCAAGTTGAAGCCAAGGTGGGGCTTCTACCTAAGAATGAGAAACTGTGCCCACCTTGACTCTACCCTAGTGGTCACATCATGCTTCTCCAAGTTGAAAACATGTGTGGGGCTTCTACCTAAGAAATAAAAACAATGCCCACACATGCTCCATCATGGTTGGCATTTTGTTATTAATTATTCTTTTATGGGTTTCATCAGTTTCTTATGAGATACATTTCATTGTCCTCAGGATCTCTAGGCGAGAATCTAGAAGGTTAATGATTGGATTTCTCTAGCTACAAGCCTTTAGGCCTTCAACCCCTTCTTCCCATGAAATGAGGGACAACCCCTTCTTGGGTTAGTACACCCGAAAATCCAAAAAGATAAGGAGATGAGGGGATGAAGTGTGGAAAGTGACAAGTGTGGTCGGGAATGGCACAATGAATCATTAAGAGGACCTCCCTCTAGAAAACCTATCCCTAAGGGTGACCCACTTACTAGGGCACAATGTCAACCACCAAAGTGAAACAGGGTAAGGAGCATAATGTCCAAGCAAACATTACATAATCAAAAGTAGTAATAGATGCAACAAACTCAAATGCCTCAAATATTGAAATGACACTCACCATAATTCCTTACTTGTGCCTCATGGAACAAGACCCAGTGTCTTCTAGAGGCCAATTGATGTGGTGGATACCGTCGTGATGAACCTGGAGTTGTGGTGGTGAGGTGGGTCTATGTCTGTGCAAGTGGACATTGTTGGTCAATTTGTCTCTTGGTACTCCATGTCTACAACCTGAGGGCCTCGAGACATCATCTCCTTAGTTATCCCTATAAGCTGGGGATAACAGATACGAATCTCCCTAATCTTTTAACTCATAAAAACTATGGAAATTTAAGAATGTTTGTCTTAAAAAATTTCGAGCACAGAAATAAAGTTCTAAATCAAACCAAGTAATTCCCTTCTTTTTTTTTTCGCAAAGTCCTATAAATAAAACGTAATCTTAGTAAACGTTAATAGTCGTCACCATTATCATCATTAAATTTATTACAAGGGGAAATCACCATTTTTATTAGCTCTTTCGATACTAAAATTAGTCTATTTTTATTTTCAATTCATAAAAAAGATTGATTTCTCGTACTTTTCTATATTTATGGATAATATTTTTATTGAACTCATTAGTGTACATCAGTATATGTAATTGAAGTTACTTTAATACAAAACTAATTAAACACCCAACAACATTGAAAATAATCACTTAAATTAATCTTTAGAACTACATACAAATATATTACATGTATTCACATAATCAATTAATTAATAAATGGTCAATTAGGTTTAATTTGAGTGGTTGGGAGGAATGATTGTTATCCTCCTCACCCGAATTCAATTCCCACAAGTGATATGTTGAACTTATAATTAATATCTTGTTGTAATGGCTTTGAACCTTGTTGTTAACCAACTTTGTATCCTAAAACTTTTAGGATTTTCCTAGGCAAAAATATACAATTTTAGATGATAACAATTACTTAAAACACTATTGGATATTGAAATAAAGTAAATGATATTCAAATCAAATAAAATAATTTTTTTATTGTTATTTAAAAAAATAAATAATGATTTAAAGAATATGTTAAAATTGTTTGAAAAATTGAATTTTTAAAAAGTTGATGAATAATTAATTTATTTTGATATTTTAATTTTATGATTTAAAAAAATTATAAAAAAACTTTTTAATTTGAATTTGTATAAATTAACATGTTATAAAATAATTTGTATTATACATATTGTAAAATAAAATTGAATTTTATTATGTACTTAAATCATTTAAAAAGAAAGTGTTTTTAATCTTTTAGTTTCTTAATTTTATAAATATTACAAATTTTTGTTCCTTGGAACGGGTGTTTAGAACGGGATAGGTTCCCGCATCACCACTTGTTAACCATTCCACTCTCCATGAGGTGATAGAATGTAGTATAGGGACACAATTGAAGACAAGTAATGATCCCACGTGAAGATATCACATAGAGACATAAATTCCATGTTATTAACTTTGATATTTGATATTGCAACCCAATGTTGATATAGGGTAGTATGTTGTGTTGATATTATGGTAGTTGCGGGAGGTATTAATCTCCACTTGTGACCTTTGATGAGATTAGAATATTCCAGGAAGTAAGAGAAACTCTAAAAGATTTGGACATAACCCTAGAAGAAAAGTCGGCTAAAGAGAATATTTTATATTGAGTCTTTAGCCTCCAGAAAGAGAAGTCGGCCCAGACAGCTTAAAGAGAGCAGTATAAATATAGGGCGCCAGAGCTCATTTGACACGCACAACTCGCAATTGTAGAAATTCAATAGTGCAAACTGCAGAAATTTAGTTGTGCGCAAGTCTGGAGAGCAGTTGTAGCTGCAGTTACTGCAACCTGTAATTTCGGTCTTTCTGGGTTGGACTTTCTTATCAGTGTTGGTTATATTTGCTTGGTGCATTAGCCTTGGTTGGCTATTGATTTGCTATCGAAATTCTTATCTCTGTCAAGGTCAAGGTGCTCGGGGGTGACATTCGTGCCTATGGTTGGGTGACAATATTGCTATATTGTCTATGGTTAAACGAGCACACCGAATTTTCTAACATGGAGGAAATTGAGGTTGTTAGGGATTCCAATTCTCCTCATGATGAGCAATCTTCTTGTTAAAATGGAAGTCTCGATCACATCCTAGCTTAGTAGTATGCACTGCCATTGCAAACTGAAGAAAAACAATATCAATAGTAGAATGGGTTTGGGAGTCTCAATGTTGATATATCAAGCATTATCAAGTCCAACGGAGATAGAGGAAGAGAAAGAGCTAAGGATGAAGGGGGTTGGATTAACACAACCACCTACTCATCAAAGTCGACCTCTTGCCACTTGTGTAATGCAACGACCAATCCACCACTCCAAGTGCTAGAAGAAGAAAAAAAATACTCAACAATTAGCAACAGGCTTTCAGGAGAGGCATAAGCCAACCACCATTCAGCACATTCAAGAGCTAGAGGAGTAGGTCTGCCAGAAAAGAAACCTCACTAATAATGCACTAATTAAAGAAAAACTGGCGAACATAATGCCAAACACAAAACACACTAGGACCCGTGTTACTTGATTCTTTTCCACCATAAACTTATATTGGAAAAACAAGGAAGTCATAACACCACACTATGATGAACTAGAGAAATGCCACACCAAGATTATACAAGAAATTTGAGTCAAACTCAAGGAGTTGAATGTCAACTACCACTCTTATCCTCCATACAATTCAACACTCAACCGAGTGTTATGCAGAGGAGACCATCTAGAAAGAGGAAGAAAAAAGACTAGGAGTTGATCCCCTCTATCCAATCACAATTGAAGATGATAATACCCAAAATATACAAAAATTGGATTCCTCACTTAACTTGTTATTTCATTACACTATTTACAATTGAAGATGATAATACCCGAAATATACAAAAATTGGATTCCTCACTTAACTTGTTATTTCATTACACTATTTTTAATTAGTATATTTAAAAGAAATAAGAAAAGGCAATAGACTCTACTCTCTTTTGTCATATTTTTGAATTTGATGGAATCAAGTTTAATTATGCCGAAGGCATATTTTTATGTCGAAGATATATTTAGTGTTAGGTTTTGTAGAAAATTTGTCAACTCACTGACAGGTTTTCCAAAACAGCCATTTTGTTCACCTTTCTTGATGTTAAGAGGTTTTAAAAAAAACCATCTTTGTTCACCATACCACTCTGCATTCATTCCAAAACAGCCATTTTGTTCACCTTTCTTGATGTTAAGAGGTTTTAGAAAAAACCATCTTTGTTCACCATACCACTCTGCATTCATTGCTTGGAAGGGAAAAAAGATTTATGTATGGATATTTAATATTTATTGCTTCAATCCAACCCAGGCCACTAGCTGAGAAGGATTCACAATGCCACGTCAAACGGAAAAACGC
>JASDQU010688373.1:40648-51587 GCA_032191745.1 Picea mariana
AGAGTCTGGGGTCCCCTTGTGATGAACCATCAAAATAAGCCCAGACACCTAATTTGTCAATCTGCTCCTGGAAAATCTACCTTCTAGCTTTATCCTTACTCTAATTCTTTAAATATGACTGAATGATGAAACCTTGAGTAGCACGTTGGAGAGGGGGAATGAGCTTATCCTTAAAAGACAATAATTTCTTGCTTTGCAGATGCCCCGTGATATGATCACAGGGAGTGCCCAAATCGCTTTTGGAGTTTTCATACCACATTTTGAATGCTAATAGAGACTCTAACCAAATATTCCTCAAACCAGACATAATCAATATGCCTGAAAAGGGTTTCAATAATGATCACATCCACTTTAAAATTTGGTATTTTATCAATTCAAAATCCTTTCTTTATATAATTTAAAATCATTTCTTTATATGTTCCTTTCTTCCATATTATTCACCCTTTTAAAATGGAAAAAATAACTCCAAGAAGAGGTAAGGCTATTGGAAAGAAATGGGGTTAGAAAAGAGAATTTTATTAATAGTTGAGAAGTAAAGATGTAAATCATATAAGGTAAGGCATTAACAAATATATACTATATACAAACCCTTACCAAAATAATTGGTACAGATCAGGTTATGTGAAGCCAATTTGATTAAAATGTCAACAATACTAGTAGAAGAACAACAATCAACAAACATATAGTGGACAACAGAAAAAGCCAATAAAGGAAATAATACTTTATGCAACAATGAATGTATCAAAAATTTTATCTCAACCCTTTTTAATTACTTGCCTGTAAATAGTAAAAAAACACAGGGATACGTTTTCTATAATTGCATTAGATTTTGCTCTTTATAACCACAAAAGGGTTTACGAATTGAAAGTAACAATGGCATAGAAGAATGAAATAACATCAAGTGACAAAGAAATAGAATACTAAAATAACATCAATTGGTAGATAAATGGAATAGTAGAATTGTAAAGGTAAAGTGCATAAGAGAAACATGGAAATGGCTGGAATAGTTTGTCGATGCAGTCAAAGATGCAACATGCAATAGACTAAGAATGATTGAAGGTCAAATTTGATCAAATGAGAGTGTAGAGTGATAATACAAAAATACTCAATTACTTGTCAATATCAATACATTAGACTCTATTATATAGAGTGCACAGGGAGAGGTTGAGAGAATATCTCAACCACACACCAAACTAGGATCTCACAAATCTAACTCTCTAACAACCTCTTCAGAATATGATCACATAGCCCACATAGAGATTAGCTCTACTTCTCAATACATTAGCAAGCATATTAGATAAGTAAGAATTATATATTTCAACACTCACCCTTAATGACTACTTATCTAAATATCTATGTGGTCATATCTGTTGAAATTGCAAATGTGGAAAACACAATCACACAATATATAAAAGATACAGAGATTTACGTGGTTCACCCAAACGTAAGCAAAGGTATGGTTGTCTTATTATTCAAATCTTGGAGATTACAACAACTCACTCCCACTCCTTGTCTGTCTCTACGAGATTACATAAATTTATATACATTTACACAGGAAACTGATTATTAAATGCAATCCTATCAATATTCTAACTTGGTCTCAATAGTTACAACCAATGCTGAATAATAGGATCTCAATTCTATCCTTGGAATTTGTTGTCACTGTTTAAAAATCTCCACCTTGAAAACAATTAACCTGACCTTGCTCCTCATTTTGTTCATCATCTTTTTTGCAAGCCAAGAGAAGCCAAGCACCATCGTAGCTTCTCTAACAGTACTGGTTTTGTGAACATGTATGCGCAGTTCTTTTCGTATGCACTTTCTCAAGAGAGACTCCACGTTCATCGATGACATGTCTTACAAAATGGTGCTTGATAGGTATATGTTTTGTTTTATTATGGTAGGATGGATTCTTAGCCAAGTGAATAACACTTTGACTATCACAAACTAACTTTACTTTGTCCTGCATTCTTCCAAATTCACCAAAGAAACCTTTCAACCAAACTGTGTCTTTGCAAGCATGTGAAGAAACTATGTATTCTACTTTTGTACTGGATAAAGCAAAAATGTTCTGTAGCTTTGACATCCAAATAATAGCTCCACCTGCAAGAGTAAAGACATACCCTGAAGTCAACCTTATCTTGTCCAAATCACCTGCAAAATCAGAATCAAGATATCCACAGATTGATTCACAACCAATGTTATAGGTGATACAATAATCATTTGTGCCCCTCAGATACAAAAGCACCCATTTCATTGCTGCCCAATGCTCTTTGCCTGGATTTTCCATATACCTGCTGACAACCCCAACTGCATGTGAAATGTTTGACCTTGTACTAACCATCACATACATTAGACTTCCTACTGCATTAGCATATGGTATTCGAGACATATATTCCTTTTCTTGTTTTGTACTAGGACATAAAATTGAAGAAATCTTAAAATGGGAAACCAAAGGGATTGATACTGGTTTCACATCGTTCATACCAAACCTCAAAAGCATCTTCTCAACATACTTCTTTTGTGATAACCAAAGCTTACCAATCCTCTCGTCTCTGAATATGTCCATGCCCAAAATCTTCCTTGTTGCTCCTAGATCTTTCATATCGAACGTCCTAGCCATCTGAGCCTTTAACCTGTTGATCTCAGTTATGATTTTTCTTTCTAAAAGCATAGCATCAACATACAATACTAAGATAATGAATATGCCATTATTCAATTTCTTAAAGTAGACACAATGATCATATTCACTCCTTGTATAATTTTGGCTCACCATGAAAGAGTCAAATTTCTTGTACCATTGTCTAGGTGACTACCTCAGACCATACAATGATTTCTTGAGCCTGCAGACAAATTTCTTGCTGCGATTATGAACAAACCCTCCAGGTTGTTCCATGTAAATTTCCTCATCCAAATATCCATGTAAGAAAGTAGTCTTGACATCTAGTTGCTCCAACTCCAAATCAAGCAATGCAACTAATGCTAACACAATTCAAATTGAAACAGTCTTTACAACTGGTGAAAAAATCTCATGGAAGTCAATACCTTCTTTTTAAGAATATCCTTTTGCAACCAACCTTGCTTGTACCTTTCCACCTTATCATCAACACCCTTCTTTAGCTTGTAGACCCACTTGCAACCTACAATTTTCCTGTCTCTTGGAAGTTCTACTAGGTCCCATGTGGCGTTCTTCTCTAATGCCTTCATTTCATCCTTCATTACTTCTTTCCATTTATCACTATTATAACCCTTCACAAACCCCTGATAGAATGAAGGTTCATCATCATTAGTACTTAAAGAAACTGACGAAACAAAATCATCATACCTTCTTGGAGGATTTTTGACCCGTGTAGATCTCCTTAGGGAATTTTGTGGATCATCCACATTCTGTTGATTGTTATCATCAACAATGTATTCCTCTACAGGAAAATCTTCATGAACATATTCATAAACTTGTTCATGTTCACTTTCATCTGTTTTTAAACTGGTTTCAAACTGAATTTGTTGATACTTAGGTACTTCTTCCTGTTTCATTTGAACATCTACATCTTATTTGATGAGAGATGATTCATCAAATATTACATCTCTGTTAATGGTGATCTTGTGGGCAGTAGGATCCCACAACATGTACCCCTTAATACCATCACCATATCCAACAAAGATAATCCTTTTTGTTTTTGGATCTAATTTAGAACGTTGATGTTTCAAAATTAGAGCATAGGCATCACAACCAAAAACTTTAAGATTAGAATAATTAGAAGGGTGACCCGTCCATACCTCTTCAGGAATTTTGCATTCTATTGTTGTTGATGGTGATCGATTCACTAGATAACAAGTTTTAGATACAACTTCTACCCACAGTTCATGCTGCAGGTTGGCGTTACTCAACATACACCTTTCTCTCTCTAGAAGAGTCCTCTTCATGCGTTCAGAAACTCCGTTTTGCTGAGGAGTATAGGCAGTGGTTTTATGCTTATTGATCCCAAATTCCTTGCAATAATTCTCAAACTCCATTAACGTAAATTCACCACCATTATCAGTTCTTAAACATTTAATGGATCTACTAGTTCTCTTTTCCACTAAAGCTCTAAACTGCTTGAAAATTGTGAATACATCAACCTTACTTTTCAACATATAGACCCAAACCTTTCTAGAGAAATCATCTATAAAAGTTACAAAATATGATGATCCTCCATACGAAATAGTAGGGGATGGCCCCCAAACATCAAAATGAATATAATCAAGGATTCCTCCACTGGTGTGTCTTTCAATTTTAAATCTCTTCCTATTTCGTTTTCCATAAGTATAGTGCTTGCAGAAATTTAACTTTAAAGACTTTAGACTAGGAAGTAACTTGCGATTAGTTAATATCTTTAATCCTTTTTCATTCATATGACCCATCCATTGATGCCATAGTCGAACAGAATCACTGTCTTTCTTAGATACCGTTGTCGCATGATCTGACTCGGTTCTTCCTTCTAACAGGAACAGGTTACCAACCTTCTTCTCTTTCATAACCAGTAGGATTCCTTTGTAGACTTTCATAACTCCACATTGAACAATACTCTTATATCCTCCAGTGTCTAAGACTCCCAAAGAAATTATATTCTTCCTAAGCTCAAGTACATGTCTCACATCAGTTAGTATTTTAACAGTTCCATCAAACATATTAATTCGAATGTTACCAATTCCCACAACTTTACATGATATATCATTTCCCATGTAAACAATTCCATCATCTATAGATTGGTAGGTAATAAACCAATGTCTATGAAGACACATGTGATTTGAAGCACCAGAATCTAATAACCATTGTTGATCATGAAGTGAACCAATACTAATTGATAAAACTTCATCAATCATACCTGAACCTGTTGTTGAACCTATTTCAGTTGCATTTTCTTCCTTCATTTATTTTGGAGGGTCGTCTTTGGAGGTTTGTTGCCTCTTCCAACAGTCCTTCTTCAAGTGTCCAGATTTTCCACAAAACCAACACTTAAGCTTTCTCTTTTTTCCCTTCAAATTTGATCGAGAGAAATCCCTCTGACCGTGTCCTCTTTCTTTAGGTCTGCCTCTGCCATCATCACCTCAGATGTAGAGGTTTCTATATTGGATTTCTTCCTTGTTTCCTCAGATAGTAAAGCTCCAACAATGTCATCAAACTCAATACTTTCTGTTGAATTGAAATTAATGGAGGTAACAAAGTGATCCCATGACGCGGGCAAAGAACACAATAATGTAATTGCCTTATCTTCAGATTCGAATTTCACTCCCACACTAGTCAACTAAACTAAGAGAGTATTAAAAGTATTTAAATGATCAACTATTTTCATAGCTTCCGTCATGTGCAAACTGTACAATTTTATTTTCAGGAAGATCTTGTTCATCAAGGATTTACTCATGTACATGATTTCCAGCTTCATCCACAAATCGACTGTTGTCTTCTCTGAGACAATATTGAACAAAACATTGTCAACCAAACACAGATGTATGGAACTCAGTGCTCTCACATCCATCTCATCCCAGTCATCATCTTTTATGGTTGCGAGTTACTTTGTTTTTCCCAAAAGCGCCTTCACCACGCCTTGTTGCATGAGCAGATCATGCATCTTAACCTTCCAGATCTCGAAATTGTTCTTGCCATTGAACTTCTCAATTTCAAACTTAGCACTCTGCATCTTTTCCATTAGAGGAAACATTCCAAAAAACACCACTGCATGTAATAACCAAGGCCCTTTAAAAAATAATGTGGAGGAATAATGGTTTAAACTTCACAAGGTTTAATTAAAAAACCTTTTACTAACCCCACTTTTTCCTCACCTTTTATTAAAAAAGAAATTAAAATTCACTTTTTTTTTTTAAATTCCTCCACCCTTTACATATTATATTTAATTCCAAAATATAATAAACCTCCATACCTTTCCACTTTCATAAAAAACCATACCTTTCCACTTTCATAAAAAACCATACCTTTAATTTTTTAAAAGGAAAAAATCATACGAGTGTTTCAGAAAGGAGATCGACGCAATTTCTAAAGTGGGTAAAACCGTAAGAGGAAAACACAGTCCATTGAAAATATCGGCGTGATTTTTAAAGTGAGAAAAATAGTAAGAGGAAATCATAGTCCATCGAAAATACCAGGGGAAAACGACACTCCCTTGAAGACTGTAGTCCAACGCTGAACCAGAAGTCTGAGCTCCCTTCAAGTACCCCACATAGCCTCTCTCCAACCCAACGATATCGACGCTCCCTTCAAGCAAACCACACAGCCTCTCTCGAACCCAACGATCTCAGTGCTCCCTTCAAGCAACCCACACAACCTCTCTCCAACCCAGTGATGTCAACACAGTAGTAGACGTTAGGGATTTGCAACCATCTCTATCCACGGGAACACTGTGACCTTCGTCTAGTCTGTGGCCTCCTCACCCTCTGATACCAATTGTTAAAATTGCAAATGCAGAAAACACAATCACACAATATATAAAAGACACAGAGATTTACGTGGTTCACCCAAATGTTGGGCTACGTACACCAAGTAGAGGTATCGGTTGTCTTATTATTCAAATCTTGGAGATTAGAACAACTCACTCCCACTCCTTATCCACCTCTACAGGCTTACATAAATTTATATACATTTACACAGGAAACTGATTATTAAATGCAATCCTATCAATATTCTAACTTGGTCTCAATAGTTACAACCAATGCTGAATAATAGGATCTCAATTCTATCCTTGGACTTTGTTGTCACTGTTTAACAATATCTTCATCTGCTTCCTCTTGTACCTGCATCTCATTATTGATGTCCATATAAAAATAAATCCATCTACCAGAATACATGGGTCATCATCCGTTGTAACCGTCATTTCTCTAGGAATCCATTTTAGCTACATGGTTCATTCAACCATTCTTCCTCATACCTCCCCCTTCATCACATCATCATCAACCTAGGTTTTTTTTCATCTTACCCATAACCATGCTATGGGATTTCTCGGATTACCCTCAACCATGCACCATGTTTTCTCGGATTACCTGTAACCATGCTATGGGTTTTCTCAGATTACCCTCAACCATGCACCATGTTTTCTCATATTACTTGTAACCATGCTCTGGGTTTTCTCAGATTACCCTCAACCATGCACTTTCAAGTGGTTTTGACCACAAACCATCCTTTACATAGTGGTTTTTAGATCACCACAAACTTTTCACATTAGGGGTGTATACAATGGTTAGGTACATAACCTATACCAGGTACATACTTAAGTATTATCTACAACCACTACATCAAAATATCATAGACTTGCTTTCAATTACATGTGTGACTCAATTTCAAATAACTTAAATGACATAACTATTCACACCTTAAATATCACAACTCAATCTCACTTTTGTCACTCATATTGAAGGTTGTGTGAGTCTGACGGAATGGGAACGTACACCTCACTTCATTATAAAGCCTCCATGTAGTGGACCAAGCACTTACCTCATACCTTGCAATAGCTCCACTTCTGAGCGCTTCTCCACCGTTCAGGCTTCACTTTCTCTCATCAAATAATTTGAGTGTCACTGTGTGTGGGCCTTGTTCAATGCATTCACCATATTTAAATCCATGCATATGCTCACAGATATGCCATATATATTCTCACAAACCCATGAAATAATGCTTACAATTCTTCACAGGTGAACTGTCATGTAAGCTATAGAAAATAGGTAAATAGCAATTGCAATAGGAAATCCCCTTAAGAATTTTCTTAGAGGCACATTACAATGCCCAAGAGAAACTTGACACTGCCAGAAAAAATTAACTCAACATGCTCTATCTTCACCATGCACAAAAACTTCAATGGGGAATTGCACACTCTAACTAAATCAAATATGATTTGGGGAATTGCAACAACTTTTAATCGGTACAATGTTCTAGCAAAGTCTTGATGCAGTTTCCAATGTAATCTGGATGAACCGAATTGGAGAATGGGGAGTGAATTACATTCCATCATCTTTCCCATTATGAGTCTCAAATAGCTCCCATTGTTGCAACAACAACTTAACTCTCTCTGCATGAAGGGTGTGGATATATGGCTCAACTCAGATCAACTCTCCTTTGTCTCAGTGCATGGTTTCTACAGCAAATCAGGGCCTCCTTTTGGACTCCTCCACACATTGCAAGTTCCTTCTCCTTCAATGTGGGCACTCCTCTCTTCAACACACAACATTATCCTCCATAGTAGCACAAACCCAATACTCAAATCGTAATCCTCACAAGCAATCCAAATCTGTATAAAATATTGTCCACAAAATATAACAATCTTAATAGTTTAAGATCAAATTATTTTAATCCTCGTGTTTCCCAATGCATATTTACTTCCATGCGATAGTGCTGTCATTCGCACATGCAAATCGCCTCCAACACAGTACGCAAGAAGCTCTCCATCTACAGATTAGATCATGGACAACCAATATATAAAAAACAACTACTCTACTCTCTGCATGATCCTGGGCACTCCCGCAAGGGAGTCATGCCCAACCTTGATGCTCAGATACCTTGATAAAATGAGAGAGTAGAGTGATAATACAAAAATACTCAATTACTTTTCAATATCAATAAATTAGACTCTATTATATAGAATGCACATGTTGTTATCAGTTCTAACTTATTCCAAAGATGAATGGAGAGGTTGAGAGAATATCTCAACCACACACCAAACTAGGATCTCACAAATCCAACTCTCCAACAACCTCTTAAGAATATGATCACACAACTCACATAGAGATTATCTCTACTTCTCAATACATTAGCAAGCATATTAGATAAGTAGGAATTATATATTCCAACAAAATTAGACCTGGATCACAGGTAATCATATGAAGTTAAAGCAAATTATCGATGTTTTGCAGTTATAAACAACATGGTTTTTGTGTTAATATTACACTAATTTACAAAGTTCCTTGAAGGCAAAGTTTTGATGCCCAGGGGAAATTGTTCATGCCACACAACTTTCCCTATCGGTCTCTCATGTTTCTTGTTTATATTTTTTAAGATGTTTTTAGTTGTCAACTTCATCTCTCAAGTTTCATTCTTGTTATGTTTTGCAAGGATGGTAGATAAGGAAATTATAGCACTATTGCAACCAAGTTCTTTGTAGATATTAACATCAAGGAGAACCATGTACAACTAATGGGAATAATCTGTTCCAATTAATACAACCTAGTTATTGGCTAAGACCACAACTTTCCACTTAGACCCTTAATTGAAATTTCTATCCTATATAACTTCAAGTTACAGATTGAGGACCCTTGGACCCTCGAGCAATTATATGGATTGCTATGTATATATTCAGCAGGATTGACTCCATGGTATCTATTTGGTTTTTCAGCATCACCATTTTGTGGTTGCTTGATAACTTACTCTCAATGTCCTAATTTTCAATACCAATAGACAATCACATCCTTTTTAAATCTTAACACCTAACTTGTCAGATCCCTAATGTTATCCCTTTCATAGCCCGAAAAAAATTATCCCTGACAAAAGTAGAAATTTTCATAAATATAATATGATCATGCAATACACAAAATGCTGATTATGAACACTTATAGATGGGTAACAATTAAATTTCAGTTCAATCAACCTTCTTTCAACTAAGAAAAACCACAACACCCATCTGCAGTATTGAAAGCAATATTCCTTCAATCAACAAGTAAGCTGACAGATCATGCAGGTAGGTCATTTCTCAAACTTTGAAAGGTGACATTTTATATCAGATCTAACATCCATGTTTGACAGAAAAGCATCGCATTATGGCCATGGATCTGCCATTGTAAACATGTGCATGTAGGATCATACAAGATACACTTTTCAACCAAGAAATTTCAAACTCTTTGGCAGTGAAAAACGTGCATTATCACCATAAAATGAAGTTCAAGCTACATTCAAGATGAAAGAAATTCACCAAATGAACACAATTTTAGTGTTATGCATATGTCATAAGGTTAACTCACTAATAGTATATTCACAAAATATTGTAGCTCTATGAAAATATTGTACATTCTCATCTCTGGTACCTATGTTATTCTCTTTGTACATGTTTGTTTCTTTGTAATATATGAAGTATCCTCCCAAAAAAACTATTAGCATTACAAATATTAAATACCTCTTTAGAAGGTCTTAATGAAAAAGTTCTTGAGTTTTTCCAATTGTAAGGCACTATTGCATAGAATGATTTCCACTAGGATCTTCATCCTAAGAAGGTAGCTCCTCTTCCGCATCTCCATTAATGCCACCCCGGTTTCCACTCCAACAATTGTTAACCAAAAGTTTAAGAAAAGGTCACGTACATTAAACATTTTATACATTCATTTAATCAACATTACATTTAAAACAAAAAGTGTTGTTTAAACGTTCTACCTTTTGAAATTTTTCACCGGAATCTGGCGATACAAATCTTGGTGAAATAACCATTTTTTGTTGTTTAAATTGCATTTTTGAGTGCATAAATGGATCCAGCACCATGAAAAAACCTTGGGGTACTCGGATTATATAGACTCAACCAATCAAATCTGTAGTTCCAACAAATTCTAGCTGGATTTCAAACACAATTCATCATAAAATATGCCCAAAAAAGAGCCAAAAAGTAAAAGGCATTGTCTAAATGAAATGAAGAAAAGATATTATCTAAATGGAAAATGTTATTATCTTCCCAATTTATTTATTGTTTCTCACCACTCTATTTCTCCAAATAGTACATTGAAATTGGGTAAGTTCTCTGTTGGAACAAATATTGAAAATTTCTAAACTTAGTGTCTTTTGCCAAAATTTAGGTCAGTTGCACTAGTTAGTTTTAGAACCTTGTCACCTGGTGTAAACTTGTATAACTGTCAAGTCCTTGTGCCATCCAATGCAAATCTTTCTGTTGCAGTAAAACCTCTAAACCTATCGCCATTT
>JASDQU010688374.1:45533-59064 GCA_032191745.1 Picea mariana
TGAACAATACTGAATCAACAACAAAGGATATATATGAAGTTGAAGCTGAACAACTCCAAGAATTAGAACAAGAAGACTCTGAGCCAGATAAAGATGCAAATATTCAGAAAAACTCAAATCAGCAGAAAGCATCAAATTCCTCTTCCAGAATCACTCAAAAGAATCATCCTGCAACTCAGGTAATTGGTGAAAAAGACAAAGGTGTACAAACCAGGATAAACATAATAAAAAAACACTGAACAATCACATATAGCCTTCATATCCATGATGGAACCCAAGAATTTTAATGAAGATAGCAAAGATGACCATTGGGTTAAATCCATGAATGATGAACTTGATCAGATTGAGAAAAACATTACATGGGAGATGGTTCCTAGACCTGAAGGTAAAAATGTCATTGGTTTCAAATGGATCTTTAAGAATAAGTTGAATGAGCAGGGACAAGTTGTCAGGAACAAATCAAGATTGGTCTGTAAAGGCTATGCTCAAATAGAAGGACTGGATTTTGATGAAACATTTGTGCCCATAGAAATATTAGAAGCTATCAGAATATTTCTTGCCTATGCTTGTCATAAAAGGTTTAAAGTCTATCAAATGGATGTCAAGTCAACTTTTCTAAATGGATATTTAAATGAAGAAGTCTATATGGAACAACCAGAGGGTTTCGAACTGTCTGATAACCCTGACTTTGTATGAAAGCTGAAGAAATATTTATATGGGTTAAAACAAGCCCCTCGTGCCTAGTATCATAGACTGAATACGTATTTCCAAGACAAAGGGTTCAAGAGAGGAACAATTGACAGTAATCTATATATCAAAATAGAGGGTAATGATTTTCTCATCGTGTTGGTCTATGTAGATGACATCATCTTCAGATGTAATAAGGATTCATTGGTACAATGGTTTTTTCTTCCATGGAGTCTGAGTTTGAAATGTCTATGATAGGTGAACTATCATTTTTTCTTGGTCTACAAATTACCCAGAGGTCTGAAGAAATGTTCATTTCTCAAGAAAAATATCTAAGAGAAATGTTGAAAAGGTTTCAAATGGAAGATTCTAAACCTGTGGGCACACCTATGGTTACTGGATGCAAATTAAGCAAGGATGATGACTCACCCGATGTTGATCAAAGTTCATATAGGTCAATGATAGATAGCCTGTTGTACATCACAACATCTCATCCGGATATAATGCATGTTGTTGAAATGGTAGGAAGATATCAGTCTGCACCTAAACAGAGTCATTTTCTAGCTGTCAAAAGGATATTCAGACATTTGAAAGAAACAATGAACTATGGCCTATGGTATCCTAAGAAGAAGAATTTTATTTATCAGACCACTCAGATGTTGATTGGGCTAACTGCATTGATGAAAGGAAAAGAACGAGTGGAGGTGCATTCTTCTTAGGAGATTCTTTAGTAGCGTGGTTGAGTAAAAAGAAAGGTTCCATTTCTTTATCAACTACAAAGGAAGAATATATTGTTGTTGCTACTTGTTGCACTAAGGTATTATGAATGATTTAGACACTTGCAGACTTGGAGGTAAAATATACTGCACCGATCCCAATTCACTGTGATAACACAAGTGCCATAAGTGTGTCAAAGAATCCTGTATTCCACTCCAAGAACAAGCATATCCCCATAAAATACCATTTTATGAGAGAGCGGGTCACCAATCAGATTGTTCAGGTTCATTACATTCCAACCACAGAACAAATTTCAGACATCTTTACTAAACCCCTAGCCAAGACACCTATTGACTATCTCCATCAGAAGCTGGGTGTCATCCTGTCTCACATCTAAAGAGAATCCATCCTATTAGGGGGAGTTTGTGTTGGTTGAATATCTGATACCTCTAAAAAATTACTACAATAGCTCAGGGGGGAGCGAGTATTTCTTTGACAGTGATGTCAAAGGGGGAGAAGAACAACGTGACTGGATGCTAAGGTTGGAGATCGAGGTCTAAGCAGAATAGAGCAACCATTCAGGGTTTCCATCAATGCCAAAGGGGGATATTGTTGGCATGGATTCAGACAGAGGAAGAGTATGCGTGTTTGTCAATGATGGAAAAGATTTGAACGATTAGTAGAGCGATGCAGGGATGATTTTAAGGATGGAAATTTATTTTAAAATGTAGAAACCTTGGCGAATCTTACTAATCCTTCATATGCCAAATATAAATGTTTGGCGATATTTTTGTAAAAATATTCAAATTTCTATGGATTTTATATAGTTTTTATAAAATTTTGGCGATTTTTAAGGTAAAATGATTTGATCCTATGGAATTTGGGCGAATCATTTTTAAAATAGCGAATCTCGTTTTTGGAAAAACCATGGAAAATTAGCCCATGAGCGAAATTTATCCCCTAAAATCATCCATGGAGCGATGATGGCATGGAAATGGAAATATCAACTATGAATATCAACAATGAACATTGGATCTCATTCAGAATCCTCGATGATTGTCAGATCTGAATTCAGAGAGGAATAGTGCGTAGTAGACGAGAATAGATCTCGGGCGTTAGATCTAAGCGTGGGGTCCGACCATCATTAGATCTAGGAGAACCTGCACATTATTTATAGTGCAAGGAGAAGCAGGCTTACAAAATCCCGAAAGTAGGAGGACCGTTCATCTTCGGGAGGGACACATGGTTACAGATCATCATTTTGATGACTGAGAGGTCAAAGGAAGGAGTGCTCTAACCTCTTGAACTCACGATATGCGAAATCACAAAATAATCTTAGTCGTTGGATCAAGGATTGATCTGGACCGTTGATCAGGCATGACGAAAGCTCATGAATATTTGAAATGATCCTGGTCATTGAAGATAGAGGACACATGGCGAGCGATTGACATTTCACTGACTGAAAGGTCAAAGGCACGAGGTGCTCCATCCTTCCAACTCACGAAATGTGAAATAACGATATAATCTGAGTCGTTGGATCAAGATCTAATCTGGGTCGTCAGATCTAGGAGGTAGATCATGACAGACCACGTCAGCAAGGACAAGTGGCAACCTACATCAGCAAGGACATGTGTCACGACCATATAAGGACAAGTGTCAAATTGATTCAACTTTTCAGGCCACTGGAAATCAAAATTTTGAGTGACATGTGGCAGCTACTCAGCTTTTGACTCGTCATTGAGTGATGCAAGAATAATGTCACTCTGGGAGTTTAGTTTCAGGATTTTTAGCATCAATACTCCCCCAAATTCCTGAAAGCTGAAGCTCTGAGGCGGTGGATAGATGTATGATCACCACTGAGCATGAACCATTGATCTGACTCCATTTCGGAGTTTCGGATACTGGGAGATGGAGGAGTCAAAGACACTAACGACAAGAATGCCAAAATGCGAAATTGTGAAGCACCTTTTGGCACAGCCTGTGGTCACCATCGATGGTCACGTGAGGGGAAAGAGCTAGCAGAGGTAAGATCCATTTCAAATATCATGATATGGAGAGTCATGAAGTCTCACCACAATATTGCAGAAATCGTGAAACACAAAACAACGATTCAATTTGAGTTGTTGATCAATAGAAAGCGTGAACCGTTGATCTGGCTCTATTTTCGGAGTTTCGGGGATTGCAACATGAGAGAGTCAAGACGCCTCAACTTAGGATTCTTGAATTGTGATTTGCGAAATCCATTTATGGATAAGCGCTTGGTCATCGTTGTGGGCACGTGAAGGAAGGAGCTAGAATAGCTAGGCTCCATTTCGGGGTTCGTAATATGAGGAGTCAAGGAGACATGAGAGAAAACCCAAAATGCAAAATCATGAAATGCTTTTTCGATTAGGCTTGTGGTCACAACCAAGGTGACATTGTCGAAGGTTTAAGGGAGGATCTAGCATGCATCTAAGCTCCATTTCATAGATTGCGACTTGGAGAGTTGAGATTCCTCATCCCCAGATCCACGAAACGCGAGTCACAAAAGCACCTTATGAACAAGCGTGTGGTCACCGCCTGAGGCCACATGTGAAAGGAAAGGTGAAAGGTGCCAAATTCATAAGGCTCAAGAGATTCACAATGTAACTTCTAGAAACAACTGATGGGTTCTACTAGAGGACTCGAAGAGACTTCAAGGTGATCGCCAAAGAAGCTGAAGAGTCTCGAGGCATCTGCCAGTGGAATGAAGATTGTTCATAGAGGCTATTGACAAATGGAAGACCGTTGGAGCTTGCAACTACAATAAAGGGAATGAGCTCGACTATGATGTAGAAGAAGAAGAGTCTCGAGTGCTGGAGAGGCTAAGGAATCTCATCATAACGCCCAGTGATGATGAACGCAGTGAAGTGTATGCAGTGGGATAGTGCATGCAGCATGCACAAGGTGCACAGAGACTATAAAAATGCAGAACAAAGAAGAGGTTGGGAGGCTGTTGAGAGTGATTCAGGTGTGTAGAAGGAGGCAATGTGCAACAGCTGAAATACACAGAAGAGGAATGGTGCATAGAATGGACATGGCACACAAAGCATAAAAGGAAGAAGAATTGAAAGCACAATGCATGTGTGCAAGAAGACACTGATGCAGGCAGAGCAAGGCAGTGTAGCAGAATAGTGATGAGACTGGTAATCCATTGATGAAAATTATATCACTGTAATAAGTTTCAGTAGAAAATATTTATAACCAAGGTGGTAGGGAGGTTCTAGGGAAGATTGTTTTCCTATGAGCTTCAAGTCGGTGCTTGAACACAGGGAGTTGTAGCATCCATCTGGTTGCAGCCAAAGAAAACAGAGTGGCAGGGTGGTGCAAGGGAGAACAAGTGTTCTCTGATATACAGGTCAGTGCTTGTGTAACTGGAAGTTGGTGCTTCCATCTAGTTGGTGTTGGAACAGTGAGAGAGTTGGTGCTTCCTTCTAGTTGGTGCTAGATAAATTAGAGAGTTGGTGCTCTCAGCAAGTAGCAGCTTGAAAAACAGAGGTTGTAGCCTCATTATGAGTTGGTGCTCATAAAATTGATAATGTACAGAAAATAATTATTATATAAAGAAGAAGAGTTTTTCACCCTTTATGGGTTTACTCAGGAATATTTGTCTCTGTACTATATGTGTGTGTGATTGATGTTGAATACTCTACTTCTTATTTATTGTGATCATCATTGAGAAGATATGTAATGAATTCATAAATGGATATATTTTTTTAAGCACAGTAACAACTAATTCACCCCCCCTCTCAGTTTTCCAACAAAGTTACCTAAAATTAGGTCTCAGTGCCCCAAGGACGAAAACCCCTGCAACTCTGTTAAAATAGGAGGTCTTTGAATGTTTTGGGGGTCGATGGTTGGGCAAAGACCCTCATTTTTGGATTGTAAAGGACCATTTCAGAGCTACCTTAATTGAGAAGTCTTGTTTAGGACCTGAGACAAAAAAAAAAAAAAAAATCATCAAAAGCGTGTGTGATTGGATCTGAATAGGAATTATTTCTGATTTTTATCTCATGAATGGATGTTGTAATGAGTAAGAGCCTCTGAATCTGTTGATAAGTTATCTTATTCAATATTTTTATAGTTCTTGTATTTAATGATGAAAAGTAAATCATTGTGTTAATATGTGATTGATGATTAGAATTAAGGAAACTATTTTTCTTTCCATCATTTATTGCATGTATGTTTTCTCCTGATAATCGTATCTCAGTCAATAATTGGAACACCAACAGGTTAATTTATTAGTACTAGGCTTTTTGTAGGTGTAAGAATAATTGTCTGCATGCTTGAGTATGAGGGTTATCCAGAGCTCAACCTTCTTCAGTAATTAATTCCTTTCTCCTTTTGTTACCCAACTGGTTTATACTAGCATTTATCTTGTATCGGTCCCACCTATAAGAGAAAATACAAAAAAGAGAACATTTGAACTGAAGGAGGAGATTTTGCAAGAATATGTCCTATCAATCATTACATAAATCCCATCAATAATTTGGTCGGATCGCAAGATCTGTAGAACCATTCCACCATTAAACGTTGCATAGTCTAATTGGGTGTCGGTGGCAGGTTTGGTTCCTACTGTTAAGTTAAAGGGACTTAGGACCCCTCAACAAAATTGGTGCTAGAAGGAGGGCCTGAAGAATGAATGGATGACAATATTTCTTACATAATTTTTCACACAACCAGTAGATTCAAAATAACCCACATGCATGGCTAGTCATTCTCAAGACAACCCACACAAATTGAGTAATCTTGAGATGAGTAACTAACCCCGGCAAGGGGAAGAACATCTATTTACTGAGATACCTTACACTCTTCCTCACGAGGTGTTGAACCAGTTCATAAGAATCACAAGATCTTACACCTGACAGATCGGAGCGCTGCCCTTAGAACCATTACTTCCTCGTAGAAAAAAAGTAAGAAGACCAGTGGTCAATACCCCCGACCAGGTTTTTGTGCACATAGTAGAAGACCTGATAGATTTCTCCCTCACTGAAATTTAACATCCTCTTAATCTAATCCACGAAACACCAGCCAACAATTTCTTCGATCCTGATGATTTTTCAGACGATGAAGGGTTTAACTAAGGACATTTAGTTTCAAGATCGGATGAAATGGAAGATAACAATGATCATAACGAAGAAAGTGGAAACCTTCCTCAGAATAATCAAACTTGGTTATCCAAAGATGCTTTGGCCATCCCTATATGAGTACATAACCTTCCCCGACATCTAGAAAATTTACTCCCTAAATTTGACCCTCAAACCTCAGGATTTCCTACAGACCATATCAAAACATTCATACTAGCTATCAGACTAATGAATGTCCAACACGAAGACATAGTATGCAGGATTTCCCTTATACTTTTGAGAATTTGGCCTCCACGTGGTATTTTAACTTACTTGTAGGATCCATAACCAATTGGACGAAGTTTCAAAAGTATTTTCTAGATAAATTTGCAGAAGAAACCACTTCTGGAGCCTTGATGGCCAAGTTGTTCGTCACCACCATGAGTTCAAAAGAGAAGGTTAAAGACTTTAATCAACGGTTCACCACCATCCTAAAAAAATTCCAACTCGATGCTAACCCACTCAGAAGTTGCAAATCAAAGTATATGCTAATGGTCTCCCAACCTCCCTTTCCATGTTTGAGAAGAATGTTGCCAAAACAACCTTAGATGAGAATTTTGAAGAAGAAAAAACAATAGAGTTCCAAATGAAGGGATGTAAAGAAGGCCAGGTCTCATTAGTTAAGAAGGATCTTCAACCTCCTCTCAGGAGAGGACTCATGTTTACTAGACCCCCAGGGAAACAAACAGAACAAGGTCCCAAAAAGGGAAGTGGAGACATAGAATACCTACAACGCATGGTTAAGAAATTGTCAAAAGAAATCATAAACATGAAAATAATTGTAGTGGAAGGAAACCAAGGCCAGAGGCCCTATAAACCTTTTTTTAAAAATTAATCCACCTTTCAAAGCAATTGAACCCCCCCCTAGACAACTTAAAAATTTATTTGGGAAATGTAGCATCCGACTCTTTCTGTACCTATCACCAAGAGAAACACTCTGAAAGAGACTTCCCACAATGGGTGCATGCCATGAATTCGATGGCCAATCGGTTTCTAGATGAAGTTTCCCTAACTGAACAGTCAAGTGGCTCAACTATGAATATTGTCGATCAGGAAGAAGTTGATCCCCCAGAAGAAACGATCATGTTGATATGGGACCCTAACCTACCAATGCCTTCCGATGACCTGTTTGAGGTTCAAGAACCACCCACAGAGGTCTTGGCAGTGCAAAAACGAAGTAGGGGTCAATATGTCTCAAAGGACCCTTCTATTGTCCAAGCCTCAGGAGGAAATCCAATGCCTAATCACCCTAGAGTACCTTTTGTCTCCCAAAGAAATCCTATAAACATCCATACCCAAGAAGCACCCAAGCTAGACTACAACATAGTAGAAGATTTCAAAAAATTGAAGGCAAATATATCGGTCATGGACATGTGTAGAATCCCTCGGCAAAAGGAATTTCTATTACAAGCATTGAAGTTAGTAGAAAATACTACAACAAGCGTTGACCAAGGAGAAAATCCATCCCTCTCAGATCTAAGAAATAAACCAACTATGAACACTTTCTCTGAAGATAAGAAGGGAAAACCTTTTGTCCCACCATTCCTCTTGACATTTGAAGTCTTCAACAAAAACATCCATAATTGTTTGGTTGAATTAGGGGAATCCTCTAATGTTATTCCATTATCCATATGCAAGAAACTAAATGTAGTCCCTCACAAAAGTGATAAACAAGTGATAAAACTAGATAGAACCTAGGTAAAGGTTATGGGATAGCTCAAAGATGTCATGATCAGGATGGCGACACACCCAAAATTTGTTCAAGTAATTGACATCATTGTAGTATATATCCCAGAAGCTTATGGATTTCTACTTAGTCGAGAGTGGTCTGTGAAGTTGAATGGATACTTTAGCACACACAGGGATCACCTTTGGTTTCCATTAAAGGGACACACAAACATCATTAGGATCGATAGGGAAAGGTATCTCAAACATATTGTCACCGATTTAGAATCCCTCAATGAACCCTCTTCAGCAGATTTCCCTAGTCTAGGAAATTATTCCTGCGACTCCGATTTCAGGAATTTCTCTCCCCTCTCATCTGATGTTCCTCTTACTCAAAACTTCAAAATTATTTTTCAAGAAAATGTGCCATTGTCAGCGGAGGAAACCCTCTTCTGTCAGGAACCTGTGTTAAAAATCATGGAACAGTTAGGAGGAAAGGAGGAAAGTGGTAGGAAAAAAGAAACTGATGGTTTTATCTCACAAGTTTGGACCTTGTACTTTGATGGGACTAAGTCAAAAGAAGGATCATGAGTGGGGTGTATCCTCATTGATCCCAAAGGTAAACAAAATTTCCTATCCTGCAGACTAGAATTTGAGTGCACAAAAAACACCGTCGAGTATGAATCTCTAGTACAAGGGCTAAAGAAAGCCATATACTTAAACATTAAATAAATAAAGGTTTTCATAGATTCTTAAATCATTGTTAGACAAGTAAGGAACACTATACTTTTCAAATCTCCCCACCTGAAGAATTACCAACAGGAAGTGCACAGACTAATGAAACATTTTGAAGCCTTCAACATTATAGTGACCCCCAGAACAAAGAACACTCTTGTTGATTCTCTAGCCACTGATTCCTCAAGGCTATCACCTTTAGAAGACTATGAAGCCTCCCAACTCACTATGGAGCTACTCTATAAATCCTCAGTGCCCAACATTATTTCCAAATGGAAGGTCTTTGAAGGAGATGAACAGATCATAAACTTTTTAACCAATCAGGATAATTTTAGATATCTGGCTATTGATGATGAAATATTTCAGGTACAATTAGTAGAAACTGACCCCAATGTAAAAAAAACTGAAAAAAATCAATCGACTGACAAACCGGGGTATCACATGGCACCTAAAGGGGTAGCTAATTTAGAATACCTTTTTGACTTAAGGGAAAGATTCAAAGGGTCAACGAACATAAAGACGGGGAGTTTTTGTCCCATGCATGAGACTATAAATCTAGGAACCCTAGGAAAACCTAAAAATATAAATCTAGGAAAGAATGTGTCTAAAGAAGAAAGGAAGGCCTATCTCAAACATTTCAGAGAATATCAATATGTTATTACGTGGTCCCACTGAGATTCGAAGAATCATGACACTCGCATAATTCAACACACAGTCCCACTAAAACCTGGAGAAAAACCCTTCCAACAGAAGCTTTGGAAGTTCCACCCATCTTTGGAACCCCTCATGTGTCAGGAGTTAAAGAAATTACTAGATGCTAAAATTATCTTTCAGGTTAGACACTTTTCCTGGGTATAAAATTTGGTTCCTGCCAGGTAAAAGTCTGGGGAGATCCTCCTATGTGTGGATTTCAGAAACCTCAACAGAGCATCAGAAAATGATAATTACCCAGTCTTACCAATGGAACAACTTGTGTTGATCATTTATGGTTCTAATATTTTCTCCCTGATAGACAGTTTTTCAGGTTACAACGAGGTTCTAGTTTCATAGGAAGACCGATTGAAAACTACCTTTCGAACCAAGTGGGGGGCCTTTGCTTATAAACGCGTGCCCTTTGGGTTAATTAATGCAGGGGAAATCTTTCAGAGGGCCATGGATGTAGATTTTAGGGGATTGATCAACAAGTGTGTAGTAGTCTATTTGGATGATGTAACTATGTATTCAAATAACAGAGAACATCACATCCAACATATAACCCAGATTTTTTAAAGGTGTAAAAAATATGGTATATCTTTAAACCCTAAGAAAACTATCTTCGGTGTCGAGGAAAGGGAGAAAGAAAAATCAAAGTTCATCGCTCATCAGCAGATAGTTAAAATATTGTTTGATAAGCATAAGGCCGAAGAGAATAATTTTGAAGTAGGAGACTTAGTCCTGAAATGGGATAGAGAAAATGAGCCCAAGGGAAAACATTTGAAGTTTCAGAATCTGTGGCTTGCACCTTTTCAGGTAGTCGAGAAAATTAGGGTAGGCACGTACTAGTTGCAAAATCTGAGGGGGGAACCTGACTCCCTCCTAGTGAATGGCCAAGCCCTAAAACAATATTTATATTAATATATATGTGTATGTGTGTGTGTGTTTTCATGATATTTTGTTTTTAGGCAAGGTGATTGGAGAGTCATTTATTTCTGTTTTTTCTTTTGTGTGGTATTTTTTGTGCACTAAAGTCATGTTCCGCGAGGTATTGGTTTGCTTTAATTAATATGGTGTAGCAAACTCTGTTCCGAACTCATGCTTACATGCAACACAAGAAACACTGGGAAAATTGTTGTTTTTGAAAAGAGTTTTGTATGTAACCTTTGCAAATAAAAAACCTTGGCCAGTGATGAAGTGTTCACCTAGTGGTCTGGTAAAACCTAAAGGGAAATATGGTAAGTCAGAAAAGACCACATGTACCTCAAGACAGAGCTAGCAAAAATTTCACTTTAACCATCTTATCTTGTAGATAACAGACGTCCTCCTCTCCCACTTGCTCAGGGCATCTCTGCCAAAATTTAATCAATTATATCAAATGAGAATGAGGTAGTAGAGGGTATGTAGATAACTCCACCGAGGCTATGGACACTCGCTGGCAGCAGAGCAAGGTCTGTGACATCGGGGTGACTCTGTCGGGGCTATGGACGTTCACTGGCAGCGGAGCAACACTGCAACAAGTGAATGATGATAAATAAAAGGCTTGTTGCCAGTGAATTATTTACTTGACTCTTGTCAAAAGGGGGCGTGGGTCATGGTTAAAGGGAACGAAGGTGGAATAAAGGTTGAAACCCCACAGGCAGGCCCAGATTCACCAACCGGGGGAACTTCAAAAGCAAGGATAGAAGAGGCTCTGATAAAAAACAAAACTAGTTAGATTCTTAACCATCCTCTGCATCAGCTAAGCCCATGGAACTAATAGAGATTCTACTTTATCCCAGTAAGTCTCCATTTGTTGAGTGCTCAACACACCCTAAAAGCCTTATGAAATTTTATCACTTTTTGGGTACCACTTGTTTTCTTTTACTGTCTAAATCAATTTCAGTTTGGGGGGTGGTTTATTTTGTTTTGTTTTCATGACTCTTATTGATCAAATCAGATGTGTTTGAAATTGTTAAAAGAAACCTTGTGCCTAAAATAACTTGACTTTCCAATTAAGAATCGACAACTAACATCATGACTTACGCACCTGTGTTCGTCGTCGGCAAAAATTCAAGAAGGTAAAGTGGCCACACAGTTTCACTAATTGCTGACCATTGACACCCTATAGGCATCGAAAGAAGGTAGAGTTGTTTTGGATAAGTTATTCACCACGAAAACCTAGGAGATATTCGATCCCCATCGGTATCGAAAAATTACGAGAAGGATAGATATTGACAAAAGTCGTAAAGCAATCACCAATAGCCGATGACCGATGCTATTTATCGGGGTCAGGTAAATCTAGAAAGGTTAAAACAATCATTTTTTCTATGACAAACATATCGCCGATCCCCGATGTGTTTTCAACATTGGGATTTTTTCGAGAGAGTCGGTCCGAGAACACTTAGGTAGGTTTATCGTCGATCCTTGATACTTTTCGACATCGACAGGATAGGACATTGTAGCCAGGGATGTATGTCTAAAGGAAAGTCACCAACGCCAAAATGAAACGCTTCTCATGCCCCTCCTGCCTCATTTCCCTATACCTTCTTGAAAAACATTCTTCTTTGGTTGGTTGAGTCAATTTCCCATTACAAAATGACTTGGTTTTTCATCGTTATCTTTTTTGATCGATTCTTTGTGAAAATTGTTTATGTTTTCTTGAAGGATGATTTCATGTCGTGATTTGGTTCAAAATACTTTTCATCATGTTTTCCATTGATTGAGCTCACAGCAGGTCAACCAAGCCTTTTTGTATGCACAGGAAACTCCCATGGGAAAACGCAACAATCTAGAGCGGTCAATTCCAAGCTCAAATTGTGGGAACATATAGGTTGACTTTCGATGGTGGAGATCCATCAGGCCAATCATATCGATATTTTTCATGCATTCGGCGTGTCAAAATCGCACAGGGTTTAACATCAAGAGAAGACCTAAGAAGTACATGAACACTCGAAGTCCCAAAGAGTTGAAGTACACGAACACCCGAGGTCTTGAAGAGTCGAAGAGCCGAAGTCCCGAGAGCCTGCCACGTTAGATTCAAAGACGTACCATGCTAGGAGATTTCCAAGCACAACACTCATAAACTCCCGAAGTCTCGAAGTGAATCTTGACCATCCATCAACAAGGACACACGGCGGTAGATCCCCCACTTCGGATATATGACATTTTGGAGGATTGCACGAGCAAGGAGATGAAAAAACCCGAATCCCGAACTCTCGAGGTGAATCTAGACCATCCAGATCCAAAAGCCACATGGAGGCAGATCTCTCACTTCAGAAATAAGACACTTTGGAGGATGGTAATAACTTTGCATTAAAAATGCTTGAAGACCGAACTCCCGAAGTAATTGCGGACCGTTGATCTCAAATAAACCTGCACCATTCATCCTTGCAATAGGTAAGGAAGGAATATCACTCAGATTGCATATTGTGACACGGTCAATGGCCACATAGCATTGCGGGGACGTAAACTACTCGAATGTCCATTTTCCAAAGCGGTCTCGCAATTGGAACCATGGTATTGTTGGAAAGGGTACATGGCATCTTGTGAGGGATTGCGGGCCAAAAGGCAGTGTGGGCCCAAAACACCCTCAAAAATTTCCACAAGCACTTTCTTATATGACATCAAGTCACCACATCACCTCCACTCACACTCCCACTACCACTAGCAAATTTGGGTCGTTTTGCGACGACTATTTTGACGCTCTAGCGACGTTATGTCGTGGAATTTGTGATGAATTTGGACTCTTTGAAAGGTCATTTTATGTCACATGGAAATTGCGATGAACTTGAATAAACATTGCAAGAGAGACAAGCCTAGGGAACTTATCTCAATTGTGACAAAAAATACATATTGTCGCCAATACGATAATACAGGCGAAAATGTGAAACCAATCGTTCGTCTCAATT
>JASDQU010688375.1:40946-56879 GCA_032191745.1 Picea mariana
TTGGCGAAGATAATATTGCTAAGTGTATGTTAGTGATGCTTTTAGATCGCAATTTTAATAATTGATTCAACGGCAATGTTAACGCTTATGAAATGGCATTCTTAAATAATTTGTTTATTCCCTTGGTATTAATCGTTTAAATTGCATTAATATGGTTGTTTAATTTGCCAGGGTTTATAATGTCATCTTAATTTCTAATACCCTTTAACAGGTCTTGTCTAAGCATTGTTATTCTATGTGGTCAAATTAATTATGATTTTGCAGGGTTGGGTTAAAAATGATGCTATTATGATGCATCTTTACATGCTATCACTTTTAAACACTACCATGATTAGACCTTGTTATTTATATGGTGACCTGTTAGTATAAAGGCCGTGGTAATATTAGTAATGGAATGTTCATGTTGTTAGAATGGCAAGAGATGCGTATGAGTTTAATGCATTAGTGATATCATTAATTGAATATTAATGTCGGGAAAACTGCAATGATAATGAATGGTTTAATTGTAACAGTACTATTATTAATTGAATGTAAATGTGGTTGAATTGCGATGGGAGTATTGTATGATGGMAAGGGTAACAAGGATGCCTTAGTGGCCTTGTTAAATTCGTTATATGAATGTTCGTGACAATGCTCAGATTGAAATAATATTATTGGCCTAATTTAAAGTTATTGGATGTACCCTAGGATAAGGTCATTGTCTGTTAATTTTAGTATTAGATCAATCGGTCTTGGTCGAAGTCTTCGGGTCCCCTTGGAGGTGGGTCGACTGAGTCCTCCTGACTTGTGTCACCTGTAGAGGTTGTGTCGTCCCTGATCTCGTAGTACTGGGTGTTTGTATTGCGTAGTCGGTCTGTGTCGGGCAGGATATAGACTCCTCTTGCAGCTTAGTATGTATGTCTGTGCGTAATCCGGTGGAAGGAATCCGGTGCCGTATCAAGAGTCTCGGGCTGTTTAAAGGCACAGTTCCACTCTTACGACACCTCCTGAGCCGTATCAGTAGTCTCGGGCTGTTTAAAGGCATAGTTCCACTACTGCGAATCTACTGACGGATTCTTTCCTTCCATGACTGTACTGTGCCTAACCCTGGTGTCTGTCTCTTCCTATAGCTTTTAGTTGCCACCTCCTGTTCGGGGGCGTTTGCTTCTTGCCGTCATTATGACAGGTCAGGTCGTCTCGATGTGTTCGTCTTACTTGCGTCCCGTTGGTTCGAGTGTTGACATAGAGTCGAGGTGGTTGTTTTCTTCTGCACACGCTCACACACTTTAAAAAAAAAAAAAATTCACCTGTCGACTGAGTAGTTGTCCTTAGCTAGGAGGGGTGTTACAGCTACCATGTGGCAAGTTTGTATGTTGGAAGTATCACCTCTAGATACGTTTGTCTATGGTGTGATGAAATGACTTCTAAAAACATATGAAATCATGCTCATCAAAAGTCTATTGAAATGTCGTTGGAAAAATGTCAAAAATTATGCCAAACGTACTAATTTCACTTTCTCCTTGCATAGTATGTCGATAGATTAACCGGTTAATATTTTAGTTTCTAATTGTAAAATATTCCTGTCTATTACAGGATTTTCAACCCTATGACCTTGGGTCTATGTCCCAATAGATCACAACTGTATATAAAAGATTGAACCTTCCCTCCAACATAAAAATCAATAAAGAAATGATTACTTAGAAGAGAGAAAGAAGGATCTAGTAGCTTCTATCCAAACGTTTGATGAAGATCCTCGCTCTCGACCATTGACTTGCTCCATACCTTTATCTCTACCAAACTTCAAAAGAAACCAAGTAGATAGTGCAGTAAGGTAATTATCAAATTAAATTATAAATTCAATATCTAAACCTAGATATGTAAAAACAATTCAACATATAAGAACTGGTTAAACATAAATTCACATAGATTGGAAGGAAAGATAACTCTTTTATTAATCAACATGAATAGGTGAGTTACAACCTGATTTTGATTGATAACGTTTCTTTGAAACCAACCTCTTGAGTTCCTCCACTAAACTTATTTAAGCATCAACTCAACAATGGAGTGCTTCCTCACATTATCCAAAATGGATAGGAACACACCCAACGATCATGTAAGAGAGAGAAAAAGATATTGGAAAGTAAATTTCCATATCAAGGGATACTACTCAGAGATTCAGGGAATAAGGAAGCTTGCAAATGGACAACATGTTCTTGCACTAAGGTTGTATTCCCCATCTACACCCCCATGGGTGATCATATACCATCATAAATAATTTGGGATAGTTTCGTTTCGTTTTGTATAGTAAATTTGGGGTTTAGGACTAGGAAAACCCATAAACCCCTCTCAAAAGTATGAAATATTTTTATTTTTCAAAAAATTGGGGATGTACATGATTTTCAGACTAGAAAATAGTGTATATACACGAGTTGCACATGGATGAATAGCATACATCAATGAAGATATTGTTTTTTAATATTATTTTGATGAAGGAGAGTGGGATTAAGGTTTGAAAGATAAGGATTGGACTAGGCCATCTCACAAATGCAATCTAGTGTGGAAATTTGTGCTATAAAATATGCTCCCTAATGTGTGAGGTCAGAAGAGAAACTAATGGTAGAAATACATTATAAATCTGAGACGGGAGGATGCATTGAATTAAGTCCAAATGAAAGTACCCAAACAACTAATCCAAGAAAACAACCTACAAAATAAATCAAGTAAGATTATTCTCTTTCCGAGTTGAGCATACCCATGCTAGGGAGTGATAGAGGCATGGCTTCCAAATCAAGTACACTGTGGATCCATGGAGTATAAAAGGATAACCGATATCCATGGCCATGAAAAATGTACACAGTGAATCCATGTGATATATAAAAGTAGTAATCATGGCCACAAGATGAATACACAGTGGACCTATGTCTTTGAATTAAATCAGAGGATATATAGAGCCAATGAAGTGAACAAATTGATCCTCCACAAGTACCAATGTCACTAAGGGTTTTAAAATAAATACAAGTTGAGTAGGAGCAAAAAATATGTGATGCTTGTACTTCACATGAGGTCTTCAAAACAACCATCCATGGTATGATTCTACACTATGTGAATAAATGTGTTAAATTCAAACATAATGAGATATCGTTTGACTACCGGTCATTGATGCATATTGTTAACAAAAGTGAGAAAACCCACCGATGATGATGATGGGTGTCAAGGTAACTAGTACAATTTAGAAATTTTGACTAGAGGATGTCATATCGAACACTTAATAGAATCTATCGATCAAGGAACATTGATGTATTCCCACTACCAATGTCATTGAGGGTGGTAAAATAAATACAAGTTGAGTAGGAGMACAAAATATGTGATGCTCGTACTTCACCCGAGGTATTTAAAACAACCCACCATGGTATGATTCTACACTATGTGAATAAATGTGTTGAATTAAAACATAATGAGATATCATTTGATTACTAGTCATTGATGCATGTTGTTAAAAAAAGTGAGAAAACCCACCGATGATGATGATGGGTGTCAAGGTACCTAGTACAATATATAAATTTTTACTAGAGGATGTGATATTGAACACTTAATAGAATCTACCAATCAAGGGACATTGTTGTATTCCCACTATCAATAACGAAGGAACCTGCCACTGATGACTGCAAGCCCCAAGGTACTAAAAATGACTCTAGATCCCTATCCCATAGAAATATGTTTTGAATTCGATAGGAAGAGATCCAATGGAAGGACGAAATTAAGGCATCATCCATCATTAGCACGAGGAATAACAGAAGAAAAAATATTTGGAAGAACTCAACTAAAAATATTGAAAGGACCAAACCGAGGTATGACTCTGGAATGTACTAGATGGAATAGCACACGATAAAGACCCTTTGAATAGCATCCAACAATGAATACTACAGACAAAGACAAGTAATCCACCAATGGGGTCAAATGGAAACCAATGTGTCACAAAAGTCCCTATGTGTGATAATTGTTTTTGACGTCAAACACAAGGGACAATGCTCAGTCAATGACCAATGATGGTTTTTCATATTCTAAGCACAAGGTCACCTATCAATGATAATATATAAATAGTCCTAGGGTGCAACTCTAGGTCATATTCTCAAAGCAATGAGTCATAGTCGATATGAGTAGGCCCGCCAACAAGAATTCAATGAGGACCTTCTATACTAGAACTTGTGAGATATAAATATACTTGTGAAACTGAGAAGTAATTGAATGACATAGGAAGGCCAACTTGGAAAGTCAAGGATTTCTATAGAATTTTTTACTCATGATGATACTTCCCTTGAACAAAATCATGACACATTATGTGATGAAGGTAGCATGGAATTTAGTAATTGACATAAGTTTGTTATGCAAGAGGCATCAACAAAATATCCATACTAACTGGAAGAGTAACCAATCAGAGGAGTACCAACTCTATGTAATGGGTACAATGTCCTATGGCCATATTAAAACCAAAAATATTGAGACACTAAATTAAACATTGTGATTTGTTTAAGGGCAACATAAATACTTCCAAAAAAAGGGATAGACACTTCCCCCCCCTCTTTTTTTATTTTTTTATTTCTTTTGTCTTTTCATATTATAAAGCTTGAAAAAGAATAAAATAATGCTAAGTACAATGAAGGAAACGAGTGTCATGGGAAATTTAACTAATTCCAGATAACAAGGAACATACCTATTCTCAATGCAAGGAAGCATGTGAAAGATAAGGAAACTCAGGGAAATGTCTCCTCCACGAGTAAAATATATAAACCCGCAAAGAATAGTATTGCAAGGATAGCATTCTGATTGAGAATTCATATGCAAGTGGATATAGAACAACAATTTGAAGCTAACATTAGGCCCAAAAAGCACAATTGGTCGATATTCAATGCAACTAAAAATCAATACATAAATGAGGGAGCTCCATGGGGCATTGACCATAAAACAATTGAGAGGAATACATGAATCTTCAATGCAAAGTCATGGTAGGACTAAATAGGGTTCCCAAGCATATGAAATTATTTCAACATGGGTGTCAAACTAAGAACAAGGTTCTAAATAGGGCACCCATGAATGATAGGATTTACCACATGAATTAAAACACTTATAAACATCTAATAAGGTTCCGCGTCACAACTTAGTGGGATCGATCCTAAGGAAAAATGAAAAAATAAATGGATAATGAAAAAATGCATGAAGGGAAAAATCTAACTTGTATGCCAATTTAGATATCATTACCTATCAGAATGGATCGACATGGAAGAAAAGGTAACAAAGAAAAAAAGTCTTCAAATTCTTGTATATAAGACCAAAAACACTCACCCAGAAGTTAATAAGTCCAATACAAAAATCTATGATAAAAAAAAGTGCTAAGGCATACGAAACTTGAGAACAAGAAACCTTAAAAGTACAATATGTATAGAGAAATGAACAACTTTTCATCTTATGCATAATAGTGCTCCAGGTAGAGCCCATTGTCAGGTTCGGGCCAAGAGCTTCTTTGGTAACCAACTGGTAAAGATTCCAGTTCAAGAAGAGGTTGAAGATCCATAAACATAACTTCAAGGATAGCCTCATATGAAGGAAACTCAACATCCTTGAAACTAATGCTCGACAAAAAACAAATACTAGGGATTGAGGTCTCACAAACAGTAAGATCATACTCAAGAGGAAAATCAAGATCACTCAGGAAAACATGGGAAGAAAAGGATTACATGGCCCTACTGGATACAACACCTGATCAATTGAAAATACCTTGTTTCAAGAAGGAGAACATGACTGCAAATTTCCTTTCTCAGAAGAAATTAAAAACCAAGGATAAGACACCATATAATTTACACATGGCAGGGAAGAGTCTACTTGAACACTAGGAATACACAAAGGGGAAACTTGAGATAAATATTAACTAGGATGGTGATTATCAAATGAAAGTTTATCAATAGTGAAAATGCTTTCATTGTGAGGGAAATGAATCACACGGAAAAGTGTAGACACAACAAAATTCATAGCATAAACATAATCACACCCAATAAGAATATTGAAATATAAAGGGAATGGCACCACTAATAGATCGACTAGTAAAGTATTTCCACCTAGAATTATAGGCAACTGAGGAATAATTCCCAAACATTCATTAGGTATTCTTTTGAAATATTGAAATTCACTGGAAGATGACAAAATCTTAGGAAAACCAAAATATTTCCAAGGCGAGGAGGATAAAATACTTGCAAAGAATCCTTTGTCTACAATACATTGGTAAACACCCATTGAATTAAATTTAACCCTTATTTGGAAAGGCATAGAAGAAGGAATACAAGACTCAACAACATCGTTCCAATCAAAGGAAACCATCCCAGTACTTGGAGGGAGAAGACTCGAAGAGAGTGGATTTCCCCCTTGTTCAGAAGGTATTACTAGAAATGATAAAGACACAGTCAAAATATGCATCACGCCTTGAAATAATAGTGGGACCAACCGAATATTGCATCAATGATGCCACTTTGGTAGACACGTCACTCTCCAATAGAAGAGTGGAACTTCCTTAATATTTCATCGACATGACCACTTCCTCAACCATTGGTTTCATAATATGCAAGACAACATGGTCAAGAGACACATCACACCCCAAAATGAAAGTGATCTCGGATAAATATTGCATCAACATGACCACTTAATCAACGAATGAGTGAATAGGTTGTAGGGAAACCAACGATAACTTTGAACTAGAAGGTCCTTCAGACAAGGACCACCCTCTTCATACCATGGAAATAGTAAGGCACACATGAGTAAGGTGATCTCCTTTTCAAAGCTTACAAGGGAACCTGTGATTACGTCCTCTACGTCTATATTTCTCAATAGTATCAATGCCCTCAACATGAATTGCAGAGTTTAGTGGGTTTCCCCTAGCATGACTTGCAATGTATAGGTGTTGATATCCAACTTGAATTGCATAGGTTGGTGATGTTTGTCCAATATGACCAGTAGTGACTAGACTCATGCTCCCAATATGACTTGCAATGGACAGTTGCTTGTCTTTAACATGACTCGCAAAAGTTGTTGACATAACACCAAAATGACTAGCAAAGGTTGGTTTCACGGTCCTAGCATGACTAGAAGAGGATGATTTCTTTTATTCAACATGACTTGTAGAGGATGTTGACATAACTTCAACATGACTAGCAGAGGTTGGAAGACTAATTCCAATATGACTAGTAGTGACTCAAATTTTTCTCCTAGCATGAATTGTAGCAGTTGGTTTCTTTCCCCCATCATGAATTGTAGAGGTCAGGTGTATGTATCCAACACAACTCACAGAGGTTGGTGAATTATTCTTATTACTCTTCCTCTTCCTATTCCTTTTAGACTTTTGTTTACTATTAGTGAGACTTTCACTAGAAGAGGGAGAAGTAGAAGGAGTAGACTTCATGGATGCATAAGGTAAAGTATAAACATTAATATGATGCCCATGACATAAAGTGTTTATCAGAGGAGAATCAAGAGAATTCAAGACATTCATAGTGGTCCACAACCAAACCAGTAGCCCAACATTCAACCCAGGAATGTTCAAAGTCTTCATTAAGGGGGCACCAATGTTTCAAAAGAACGGAAAAGCACTAGAAACCCCATCGAAAGGGGTACCTTGGTTGGTATCCTCAAGAAATTTGGCCATGACAATCTTATACACAAGTCCATCCCTTGTGGTATTTTTCACGTCTAAAAAAATCTCACACACAGACTCTGATGAACCAGTGGTGCAAAAACCGATTCCTTCTAATAGTTGGCTCCACGCTTTCAAATGAAAGACCAAAGGTCCTTCCCGACCAACAGAGTAGTTGGTCGACCACCCTGAATCAATGAACCAAAATCGTTGATACAGACACAACCTAAGTACAAATATACAAAGAAAAACTCCACTAAAAAGTCCTGAGAGAAGCATCGCAGAAAAAAAACTTCTTCAGAACTTCAACCAAGGTGTATGAGGTCCTCAGTCCAAATAAATGAAAAAGTGGAAAGGGACCTTTTGTATACCAACATGGGTTGATCAATTCTTGATACAGGTGAATGAAGGAGTGAGAAACAGCTACCTCGACCTCCAATAACCATCCTTATTTGGTGTAAGTACCCTCTCTTTGCGAGACACCCTCCAATAGTACTAGAAAGTGTGATACAATGTTTGCCTTAGGTACCACGAGAAACCCCTCACAGTCACCTCTGAAATACTGAGGAAACGAAACTATGGATACCAAATTATAGTCAACATCCAAGGGGTATAGTCGACATTCAATATGGAGCATATGGGAAGGAAAATTGATTCTGAAGATCTTCCAAAGGACTGTCTTCAAAAGGGCCAATGTCACTTTAGAAAATATCAAACTAAGTACGAAGCTTCTATAAGATTGATGCCAAGAGGGCCAGTATCACTTAAGGAAAATTTCAACCAAGTCTGAAATTTTCAAAGGAATGATGCCAGATGAGTCAATGTCACTTCAGGAAAACCCCCCAAATATGCTCAATCCACTATGCTTGGTTGATTTTTATATGGGTTATCTCCTCTACTCTTCCTCACATGACCCCATGTTTATCTTTTGTGTTAGAGGACACTCCCGGCTATGCCTATATGACAATTAGAGTTTCTCTCCCTATCTCAAAATTGTATGTTTTTTTACCATCCTTGGAGAGTTATCTCTCCAATCCTAATCCAAGGCCCTAACGCTAAACTTGTTTGTGAACCCTAGAAACAAAGTCTAGTAAATTTTAAATTTAGTGTTTATTTTAGTGGGTTTTTTTACTCAAAGGGTACAGAAGTGAAAATGATGTTGTTTGTATGACTCAAGAAGAGAAATATTTAAGAACATTGTGCTTAATAAACAAGCTCATCCTTCAAATGAAAAGGTGTAATACTTCTTTTATGAGCTTTTCAAAATGGAAAAGATATGTTTTTGTTTGTATGCAAGATCTAAGATTACTTTGAAATGCAAGCCTGAAATGGTCTTTTCTTTTGAATGCCAATGAAAACTATGATGTCAGCCTAGGATAAATACAAAACATAGTATAAATTAACTTTGCGAGTATGATTTTTTTTTCTTTTTGTAAAGTCCTACTCAACACTGAAATCAACAACTTTTTCAAAACAAGAAAAATACATAAAAGAGTTGAGTGCTAGAAAATGATTTATTTTCTTGAAAAAACTTAAGAGGAAAGGGAACAAAAGAAGAAACAACCAGAAACCATGATATTTTGTCTTTTTTGTTACTAAAAAGAGATAAAATGAAACTATGAAATTTTTTATTTTCTTTTTATGAACAAAGGAAATAAGGAAAAGAGGAAGAAAGAAGACAGTCCAAGATCACTGAACCATAGAAATGAACTAGAAGTATAGTCCATCCACTTAAGACTAACCTTTCAACCCACTTAAAACCTTATATACAAAAATATATTAACCAATCAAAGAGAAATAAATTTTGATCAAATTTTCAAGTTTAGAGAGACTTTATATAACATTCAAAGACAAAAACCAACCATATAAATTTCAGGAAATGTTGAACAACCAAGCCAGAACTTCCTAGACATTAGGAAATGGCCCTAAGAGAAACTGTTCATAACTGTATGTGATTTTGTACACTGTGAATAAAATATGTACGCGACCGAACGTTAGGTGAATCATGTATATGCATGGTTCATACAAATCCAAAATGCTTACATCTTAGAAAAAACTCAAAAAAAATAGAAATTGCAAATAACAAGAAAGCTTCTAGAAAATAGAAATGAATTTTGAGGTAGTAAATGCTTGAAAACAAGACCAAAAAATAAGAAAAACAAGAAATCATAAGATCCCTCTAACTGACCCAAACAACAAGAAAAATGTCCCTAGTATGGCCGCCAATTTTGTTATGGTATTTTCAACCCTATGAGCTTGGGTCTATGTCACAACAGATCACAACCGTATCTAAAAGATTGAACCTACCCTCCAACATACAAATCAATAAATAAATTATTACTTATAAGAGAGAAAGAAAGATATTGTACCTTGTATCCAAACATTTGATGAAGATCCTTTCTCTTGACCAATGAGTTGCTCCAGACCTTTATCTCTACTAGTCTACAAAAGAAACCAAGTAGATACGGCAGCAAGGTAGTTATCAAATTAAATTATAAATGCAATATGTAAACCTAGATATGTAAAGAAAATTCAACATAAAAGAACTAGTTCAACATAATTGCACATAGATTGGAGGGACAGATAACTCTTTTAATAATTATCATTAATAGGTGAATTACAACATGATTTTGACTAACGATGTTGCCTTGAAACCAACCGTTGAAGTTACTTCACTAAACTTATTCAAGCATCAACTCAGGAATGGAGTACTTCCTCACATGATCCAGAATGGATAGGAACACACCCAATGATCATATAGGAGAGAGGAAGATATATTGGAAAGTAAATTTCCATATCAAAGGATACTACTCATAGATTCAGGGAATAAGGAAACTTGAAAATTGATAGCATGTTCTTGCACCAAGGTTTTCTTCCCCATATACTCCCCCATAGATGCTTATATACCATCATAAAGAGGTTGGTATGGTTACATTCCATTGTGTACAAGAAATTGGGGTTTAGGACTGGGAAAACCCGTAAACCCCCCCCCCAAAAAAAAATGTATGGAATATTTTTATTTTTCACAAACTTGGGGATCTACGAGATTTTCACACTAGCNGTTCTTGCACCAAGGTTTTCTTCCCCATATACTCCCCCATAGATGCTTATATACCATCATAAAGAGGTTGGTATGGTTACATTCCATTGTGTACAAGAAATTGGGGTTTAGGACTGGGAAAACCCGTAAACCCCCCCCCCCAAAAAAAAATGTATGGAATATTTTTATTTTTCACAAACTTGGGGATCTACGAGATTTTCACACTAGCAAATAACATATGTACACAAGTTGCACATGGATGAATAGAGTAAATCAACAAATATATTGTTTTTTAAGATGGTTTTTATGAAGGAGAGTGGGATTAAGTTTTGCAAGATGAGGAATGGACTAGGCCATCTCACAAATGAAATCTGGTGTGACAATTTGTGCTATAACATTATCTTTTCATAGCTTAATCCTTTAATCATTCTATTATATTCATCAATTAATAAAATGTTATGTGGTTGTACCTAATGTGCTAATGGTTGTACTTAAATCCTGGTTAGTTCCATAATACAAATCTTTAGCATGCTAAACCTTGTAATGGCATCCATATTACACTTGTTGAAAAAATATTCCATTTATAGGGCTTGTGTGGTGGTTTTGAACCCTATGCATGATCCATGAACCATAAAATCATATTTTAGTCTCTAAGACATTGGTTTTTATCCTTGGACCATGGTTAGTGTCTCGAGAACCATCTATCGTGGAAAACATTTTAATGGCTCCCATATGACCATGGATAAGGACTAGAGACCTATCCTTGTTAAAAAAAATCTAGATGGCATATGCATCCCACTTGGTGACTAAATATCCCCTATAAAGGGAGTTTGTAATGGATTAATACCTATTTTTATTCCCAATAGCCCTAAAATATTTATTTATATCATATGGCCCTTATTTTCCTTACCTGACCATGGTCAATACTTTAGGATCCTTCCCTAATATGAAAATCCTCTTATATGCACTCATATCCCACTCAAATACTAAAGATCCTTTTTATATGGATTATTTGGTGCTTTGAGGCCATATTAATGGACTAGATCCTTTACAAACACACACACACACACACACACACAACTTGAGGCACTTCATTTCCTCTGCTCTCCATGGTTATGTTGGTTGTGCAGCCTGATTATCTTCTTGATTCAGAGGTCTTTGTTTTCAGCTGTGTTTATACCCCATGAACATTGTACACCCATCCACGTGGCGGGGTTGTAGGGGGGCTTTCCCCCCCTATGGGGTTCGAGGGGCTCATCCCCCTGGCTGGGGGGTTGGGAGCCAGCAGGGGTTCGAGGGTGAAGCCCTCGAAGAAAAAATTTCCTTGTAAATGTATTTTTTAATTTCATACTCAATCTTGACCATTCATCATTAAGTCATAGATCTAACGGTAGAGATTATGTTAGGGTTTTTTTTCCTAGAAGGAAACCCTCTTTTATGAGAAAATTGTATTTTGACTGTGTATTATTGAGAATATCGTATTCAGAGAGAGGAGATTGTGAGAGAAATAAGAGGAAGTTACAACGGTTGTGTTGTAGGATGTATCTCTTCATTCTACTAGATAATAAAAAGGAAGGACCTAGCAATTTCTTTGGTGGACATAGCCCACACTAGGTGAAACACACATATCTGTGTGTTTATTGTATTGTGTATCTTATGTGTTTTATTTCCGCATTTGTTTTATTTTATTGCTCTACAATCCTGTTTTTCTAACAGGTTAATACCTAGAGACCCATCCTTGGTGCACAAAATATCTTAATGAAACCCATATACATATTGAGAGCCAAATATCCGCTCTGAAGAACCTTTGTGGTGGTTGAAGGACTCATTCATGGATCATAATCCTTAGAATATTCATTTAGTTATTAAGACCCTTTATTTTTCCCATGAACATGATAAAGGTATTGAGATTTGAGACCCATCCATTATGTCTTAAAAAATTCTAATGGCGCTTGTATCTCATTTAGAGGCCAAATATTCTAATCCCTAAAAGACTGATTTTGATCATATGACCATTTTTTCCTTCGTTAAACATGGTAAAGGTCATGAGACCTATGTTGAGTACACAAAATCTCTTAATAATACACATATCCTACCAATAGGCCAATTATCTAGGTCTATATGGTGGTTTCAAACCTAGTTCAAGGACTAGAGTCCTAGAAGCTTTAATTTGGGCCAAAGACACAAGACCCATCTCTTGTGTGAAAAACCTCCTAATGGTAACTACATCCCACTCAAAGGAAATTGAAATATCTAAAAGGTTTTATGGTGTCTTGGGAAATCTTTCATCTCCCATAAGACATATAAGATTAATTTAGGAATGAATCACCTTATTTCCCTACCCCAAGCATGGTCAAGGTCTTAAGAGGCATCCCTATTGCAAAACAAAAACTCCTAATATCACACGTATCCTACTCACAAGCAAAAGTTCCCTTTTATATGGGTTTCATTGCATTTCAATGCTTGTATCATGGCCCATTAGCTCAACAATGTTTTTTTAGGTTCTAATTCCATAGATTCGTATCCCAAACAATGGTTAAGGCCTCGAAACCCATCCTTTAGTCATAAAACATTGTAATGGTGCCCATATATCACTCAAAGGAAAATTATTCCCTATAAAGGACATGTTATGTGGTTTATCACATTGTTTATGACCCTTGATCCTTAAAGAATTAATCATGGAACAAAGGGCCTTATTTTCCTCCCTTGACCATGACTAATGTTTTAAGACAAGCATACCCACAATACTTCATAATGGTACCAAAATTTCATGTAGGAGACAAAGAATCCTCTAAAGGGAATGTGTTGTGGTTTTTGTTCATGTTCATGGCCTATTCGACAACACATGGTATTCCAAGATAGGATGAACACCTTCAGTAACCACTCAAACAATAAAATCAGAGATAAACACATTGATTGTTTTATGTGGTAAAACCCCAATGGGGAAACAACCACAATCCCAACCAATGTGGCCACATAATACAAAGGAAAAATATTACAAGAGAGTTTCTCACAATCAATAACTAGAAAATGACCCTCCATGCTCTTTAAATAGAGATCATGGACCAATCAGGTGTGAAGCCATGGATCAATGTAGTCATTAAGATCAAGAAGAATATAAGATGTTGAGTCACTCTATGTCTAGAACATATCATGAGCATCATATTACAAATTCATACTAAAGGAAGACACTAGGAAAGACACTTTAACCTAATGACACATTATACCAAGTTGATCTTAACTAACTCCTAAGTGTATAAACATCCTAAAAACCCCCGTTAAGAACAAATTGGGATAGGATTGAAGGATTTACAATGGTGACATAATAGGAGAAGGAAGGTGGCATTAGATCGTATCCCCCCTTAACGACAACTTCTTGAACTCCTAACATAGATTTAAGTTTGGAAAACTTCTCTTTTGTAAGAGACTTTGTGAAAATGTATACAACTTGATACTCTGTAGAGAAAAGGAGAACTTCAATAACTTGGTCATGAATGATCTTTCTAATAAAGTGCATGTGTGGCACATTAAGGTTTTTGTGCTGATGTTGAAATGGATCTTTGGGGAGCTTGATGACACTATGATTTTCACACTAGAGGGTGGTCAGATGTTGTTGCTGGAATCCAAACTATGAAAGGATCTCTCAAAGATACAATGTGTATTGACTTGCATTAAATGTTGCTTGGTACTCTACTTCTATTGAAGAAAGAGAAATATACTATTGTTTCGTACAAGCCCAAGTGACAAGTCCAGAACCAAGGCTAAAAACATAACCTGTAGTAGAATTTTAATCATCAAGGTTGTTGGGCCAATCTAAATCCATAAAACCAACCAAAAAAGGAGTGTCCCCTAAACTGTGATGTATCCCAAACTAAGTTGTATCTTGGAAATACCAAATTATCCTTTTATCTTCTTTCCAATGGCTTTCATTGGTTTTTTTCATATATCAGACAAAAATACCAACAACAAAGGAAATATCGGAATGGGCATGAGTAAAATATAAGAGGCTATCAACTAACTGACATTACAAATTGGCATGGAATTTAGTAGTAGTACAAGTGGCAGCAAGTTTGACTCTAGACTAGAAGGGAGAATGGGATGGTTTAGAATCATCCATATGAAAGTGGTGAAGAATATGAAAATCATGCTTATACTGGGAAAGAAAAATTCCTTCCTTGGTTTGCAATAATTGGAGGCCAAGGAAATAGTGCAAGTAGCCTAAGTCTACCATTTCAAATTTATCTTTAAGGTTAGATTTCATATGGGTTAAAAGTTTAGGGTCACTACCAGTGAGGACAAGTTCATCAACATAATGAAAAAATGTTATGAGATGGCTTCCTACTTTTTTGGTATATAAATTAGGGTTAGAATGACATCTAGAAAATTTGATGTTAAGAAGAAAGCTCTTCATTTGGCATACCAAGATTAACGAGCTTGCTTAACACAATAAAGGGATTTCTTAAGGGGACAAACAAGGATGGAGTCATTCTGGACATAGCCAAGAGGTTGTTCCATGTATATTTCTTGTGGAAAATCCCCATGAAATAAGGTGAATTTAAATCCATGTGATGCACCTCCCATTTATGTGAGGCAACAAGAGCTAGAACAAGGTGAACATAATTCATTTTGTCTATGGGAGCAAAGGTTTCATTATAGTCAATTCCTTCAACTTGAGAGAACCCTTTGAAAACTAACTGGGCTTTTTATCTTTCAACACTTACATTCAATGAATACTTAGTTATATACACCCATTTACATCTGACAAGTTTAATTCCTTTCGGAAGGGGTACAAGATACTAAGTATCGTTCATGATTAAAGAGAGATACTCTTCATTCATTGTTGTGTCACAATTTGTATGACCTGAATCTTATGCAAATGTTTTTAGATCATGAATCTATGAAATTTGATCCAAAAGAGAAGAGGCTCACTATAATGGTGAATGTGTCTGGCGTCGATCTGAAGGATCACCGACAAGATCACTAGTTGCTTCTTCAGTTGAACAAACCCATCTAGGAAGTGCTAGTAATCGTATGGGTTCATGTTCAATGGAGTCATCTGGAGGAAAGTGAGTAGGTAGAAGTGGATTTTCATCACTGTCATCATTTGAAGAATAAGAAACCAAAATAGGAATATAATATGGCACAAATGTCGAAGATGTATCATGGATCAAACATGGCACAAAAACTATATTAGGATCGAAGGCCAAGATATTTTCATCAAATTTAACATATCTTATAA
>JASDQU010688376.1:24962-35428 GCA_032191745.1 Picea mariana
TTTCTACACTAGATAGTGTTTCCTTTGAAACTATTGATATTTCCTTTGAAATTCCCTCAACCTACACATCCTAAGTCATCTCAACCAACTGGGTCTTGGTATCCACATACAAACTGAAAACCAAATCATTTTGGGAACAAGTGAATCTAAAAATTTTCTTGAAGATAATGGTGAACATTCTTGTTGTGAGTCAACTTTTGGGTCTACAACCCCTTCAAAATTTCCAATCAATTAGGACACAAAATTCCAACTAGATCCAATTAAATATCCAAAATTCAAAGGAAAATACTCTAGTGGAGAACAAGTCCTCCTTGTGTACACATGATCCTCTTCTTCAATGGACCAAACTAGTGATCTCCCTCTAAGTACAAAATAATCTGATCCACCCTTGTAAGAATTAAAGAGTCCAAGCAACCACTCCCATGAGAGACCATAGGACTCCCAACTCTACCTACATGCTCTCTACCCCTTGTGAAACTCCATATGGTCACGGGACCTTGTGCCCTAATGTGACATTCTCCCTATGTGGATCTCTCTCTTCGTGCCCTTGATTGGATCCAAAATTCAACTCATAAGTTATGTTGAAGGTTGATCCTTCCTCCCTAATAAGATAATGGCCCATTGTGTGTTGGAATAAAGGGTAGGCACCTACATTTTGGGATGTCTTCTTCACTCTAGGTTGAGGCCCAAGTTTCTTGTTAGGTGTAGTTTGTGGGTTGTTGCACCTGCTTGGGATTTATAGTGGAAGTTAGTTAGATTTGAACTTGGGTACAATATTGGATCATAAAAGAAGGATACAATATCCTATTAACATTCATTTATACCAATTTGGCATGTCGAAAATGTGTTAAGCACCTTTGATGATGGAGGGTAACCAACTTCCTTCTTCATTTTCCCTTTGAACTTCAATCTGACCATCACACTAATTATACATTGATGAAGAGTTTAACAATGTGAATTGCTTTGCATCATCTAGTGACATTGAATGGATTGATTCTTTTTTCTTATTTGAATTATCTAATGCATTCCTTCTCTTCATCCCCTCGAGGGACTTGTTAGGTAAGGAGAATATCGACAAAGTGTTTGATTCATTAGTTATTGTATCCATGTCTCACCACCACCCCCTGTGGATTGGTCAAATTCCTTTACAATACCACATTCTTGGGTACCTCTAGAATCCTTTTTTTTAATGGAACCCAAAATACATTCTTTGAGTTTTCCTTTTTCGAGTCTTTCCAAAAATAAGATTTTTTATTCTTCTGCCTATTATATTGAAAATGATTTTCCTTCAGAGAGGAAGTTGCTACATGCCCATGCTCAAAAAAGGCTCTACAACAAAAACCAATATGTTCATAGTCTAGTCAATGTGTTCCATGATTTATTTGGTTTTTTCTCTATCTTCGTCTTCCTCTGTTGCATAAAGTTCTTCAAATTGTTGCCTAGATGCTTCTTTCACTTATGTGAAATATTCTATCTTCTACCCTCTTTCTAAGTACATTATTTTAATTATATTCCTATGCCCACGTGCTTTAGTGTTCTTGTGAAAGAAAGAAGTGTTTCTATCTCCTGCTTTAAACCAAAGGCTCCACAATCTTAATCACCATTCCTCTTCCTCCTTTCTAAAGACCGCATGCAACTTTTGGCTCATGTCTCTTTCTTCCTATAACATGTGCTTATTGACCTCCTCCTCTTCCATTTGTTTTTGTATTCCTTCTAGTTGTTTTTGACATTCTTTCCTTGATCTAGAGGAATATATAATATTTTAACCCAATATTTTAGAATCTGTTTGACTACCTTTAGTTTAGATTCCTAGATATAGTTTAGAGACCCTGTAATTGGTTTCTCCCAAGTATCCTCTACAAGAGCAAGAACTTCCTCCTTTTGAAGCCAGAGAGGGTTAAATATAAAAGGAATGGGCCCAAAATTTTATAAGGGTTAAAAGGTTATACCAATAGGCTTATGATCGAAGACAACAAAAGGTATATTTTAGAAGAGAAAATATAATTAGAGATTAAAAATCACTATGAATGAGAAACCTATCCAAACGAGCCGCAATGAAACTAGGATTCACTCTTTTGTTACTCCAAGTATACTTTCCTTTGGATCGTTTTACATCTGAAAGATCCCAATAAGAAATTAAGTCCTCCATTCTTTCTCTCATGGGGTCATGAACCATATTACCTCCCTTTTTCTCTGAGTTTATCAAATAGTGTTGAAATCCTCAACCACAATGCTAAAGTTTGAACCATACTTTTTTCCAACCACCTGTAAGGAATCCAAGAATCCAACTTTTTATGGGTATCTCACTGGCATGTAGACATTAATAAGGGTAAAGGACATACCTAAATGGTAAATATGAGTCGAAATCCAATGTTGCAAGATTCAAGATGTTTCAATTTAAATTTTAGTTTTGTCTCATAGAGTGATTATTCATTTCCTTATTTATATTTGTGGTTTCTTCTCTCTTTTCCTTGTGAGATTTCCTTCCTACTTTTTTGGTTGATTTTTATTCTTGTATCTCCCCTTCTTCTAGAGCTTGTTGTGATTTCCTTCTTGTTACTATCGTCCCTTGTTGAATAGGAGCTTTCATAGAAGCTGGGTCTTGTTCCTGTTTCCTCTCATATTCTAATATTTCCTCCTCTATTTGTTGGGGATGAAACTTTATTCCTCTTGTTATTTGAAAAGCCACACACAATTTCATCAATTCTCTCATTTCCAATTATTTATTCTATCATTCTCATGTTTATGAAAAAAATTATCATGTCATTCCCTCCTTGCCAATCATCAACCAATCTGAAATTAACAATAACTAGCATTATAAAAGGGTAAATTTATGATGGGAAATATATGGTTCTAGGAGAGCATAAAGGTTAGGAAAGTTAGAAACTTTCACCCATTGTGTATTTTCCACTCTTTGGATGCTTGAGAGATAAGCATTAAATTCTTGTAGGGAATTTCTAGAAGACATTCAATATATTGGGCTTTTTCTACTCACACTAAAGAGCACTAGAGGAAATAATATCCCTAATGGGTTGTTGGGAAGAGAAGATATTACCATGGCTATTTGAGAACTGGATGATGTTCCTAGAGTTCTTTTAAAAATCTTATTGGCCAAGCATTAGATCAAGTGGGTTGGCTTGAGTGAGGTAGAATATTGCAGCTTGGTTCCTTCACCCTAGTGGCCTCATAACCCATATTGAGGATGGTATACAAGTTGGTTTCCTATGGTTGGGTGGAAAATTGCTCGTACACAACAATTTTCTTGCACATATTCCTATTAAAAGATAAGTGCTCTATTCTTAATTATGAATCTGTAAAATGGATGTTGTTTTATGTTAGAAAAATATATATGATTCCATGCTAATGTGTGTGTTTGATTAACTATGAACCTAGGCACTATCCTACCATGAAATAGTTAGTCTATGCTAGTAAATTTCAATGCATTTATTTAATTCACACTGTACATACATTTTTAACCAATTTTAGGCTTTCATGGGAGACGTGCCTTTGTTTATCAAGGTGAGTGGGTCTATGAGGCAAGAATTTGAATGCCCTGATTCGTGGCTACCTATCTCATGGTTATGAGTGTTGGGTGAGTATGCTACACTTTTTTTTATGGAAAACGAATATGAGAAGGAAATATATAGATAATTTAAGCATTGAAAAGTGGATTATTAATATAAGGAAATCAATTTTTGGAAGTATGGTTTTCTAGAAGGATTTTTTGGAATCCTATTCTCTCATAGGAGAAAAACTTCCATGGTTTATAGGAAATGGTCAACAAGTTTGCGTTAGAATTGACCCCTCAATTGGAAGTATGGAAGTCCCAATACTATCCCACCTTCTAGTTGAGACCTTTCATGCTAAAAATGAGTTCTTATTAGCAAATTTTTATGAAAGGGACAAAGTGAATAGACAAACCATAGGATGGAAGGGAGTATATGAGATAATTATATTCAATAACATGTCAAAGTAATGGAACCAATATGTAGAGGCCCTTTAGGAAATTTGAATTCTACTTGGGGATCATCTAGACATATTGGTATGGGTAATAAACAAGGTGGGAGGAGATTATCAATCCAAAAAAGGTATATTGCAACAGTGCATAGTATGAAAAGGACTAAAACTTGGAATTTGAATCTTATTTGGCAATTATAAGCCCCAACAAAGATAAGATTATTTCTCTGCCAACAATAATATTTGCTATTCTTCTGACTATTAGATTGAAAATAATTTGCCTTCAGAGAGGAAGTTGCTACATGCCCATGCTCAAAAAAGAATCTACAACAAAAAACAATATTTTCACATTCTAGTCAATGTGTCCAACTACAATTCTTGTACTCCAATACAATTTTGCCATGAATAACTTAGCACAATTCTGCGTAAATGTAGATTTGGGCATATGTTGAGGATGTCACCCTCCCAAATTTTGGATAGTGTACCCAAATTCTTATTGATGGTCACAACATATTTAATTCCCTTGTATTCCAAAATAACACTGTGAAATCTTACCCAAATTACGACCTCTGAAAATTACCCCAAATGTAAGTTGAATTCAAGAAAACATAGATTTATAAAGATCCCTACATTATACATGAACCAATTAGAGCCATCATCTATAACATGTGAAAAATTCAACTCAATGATAAATCCTAGGAAGGAAAACCCTTTAGAATATATGGATCCTAATAAATGGCATCAAAAAGAAAGCCCAAGAAGTATATATCCACTTATGAATATTGTTCGGTGATGTACATAAGCCATTAAGGCTAGAGACTAGTGAGTGCTTTAGATTATAGTCTCCTCCCTTCTTGGCCCATATAGGACCGTGTTTAAAAATCATAACCGAGGTTTCCTTATCCACACAAAAGGATGTGATAGGATATTTCTTAGAAATCAGGGGAAAACTATCAATTTTTGTTTTAAAACCTACAAAAGTCACTGCAATAGCGACGTAAGTTTGTCGCAAGTATGGAATCTGTGTCACAAGACATTGGTGGGTTTTTTTACTCTCCCATGCTTTTTTGTCGCTATTTCCATGCTCCTTTTGTCACAAACCATTGGTGGGATGTTTTAATCTACCATGCTTTTTCATTGTTATTGTCACGCCACTTTGTCGATATAACGATGCATCTTCATCGCAAGAAGGTATACATATCTGCTTCTTTGCTTTGGGATTCCATCTTTCCGACGTATGCTTGTCGGTCTACTGATGATATTTTTTCATAATTACGACGATGTGAAAAAAAAAATTAACATAAAATATTTAGGATGATGACACGTGGTGGCCTAATTTCATCGTTGTTTCCACAAATACCTAGTGTGTGGATATAGCGATGAAAAAATTTCCATGAAAAATGTTGTTTGCCTTCGTGGAAAGTGTGACAGATATGTGTGGAAATAGCAATGAAAAATCATGGAAAATTTGGTCATATGTAATAGTGTTTGATGAACATATGGATAGGATAAAACATAAATTAGCTAAGGATGAGAGGTCAATAAAGAAAGAGGAAGAAGAAAGAACCAAAGTTTAAAATGAAATATTAAGGTGGGAAGATGAATACATACTTAAAGTAGAAGCTGATAAATTAAGGCAAGAAGAAGAAAACAGATTGAAATAGGAAACACAAAAGGAAATATTGAAGGAAAAGGTAAAAATAAGGTTAGCGGTTGAAATACAAAAGAAATTAGAGGAGGAGAAAGATAAACCAAGGAATAAATTAAAGGAGGAGAAGGATGAACTAGATGTTGAAAGATTGGTTGTCATTGATGTCAACCCTTGAAGAATCCCTGACAATGTGGTTATGGGACCCAAAGTTAGTTGAGAAATATGATCACAAAGGATGGTGTAAATGCAGGTAACTCTCTCATGGATGGATAGTCCATGTCGTGCCATTTACGGTGATAGGTGGTGCACCACGTAGTTCCTTGTTGGTTATCAATTCCCTTCTTGGGTTATCTGAATCATTGACCCAGGGTTCATGTCATTCACGGTTCCAACAAAGCCTCTAAAACTATCAGCCCTCCTAGTAAACGAAAAGGAAACACAACACCCAGAAAGCGTTGCGGAGTCTCACTCGAGATAGATTTAAATGGGTGGCTATAAGACTTAGGTGTTTACAGCCTAGGACAGAGTAGGGGACATTGGTTCTTGCTTAAGGCCAGATACCATGAGTGGTAAGGGGAACTACTTGTTCCTTGGATTCACATACGTATATCCCACGGTTTTATTTAAGCAAAGTATAAACAGATTCATAAAATTGTATTAATTCATTCATCAAGATTAATCGTTAACTACTGAAAGAAAGAAGAGACATGCATACATTCAACACATTACACTGGGATTATCGTGGTTCACCTCCTCCTAGGGTATGTCCACAAAGATTTGTCTCTTGGTTCTTTTATTATGGCAGTTTTGTGTTCCAGTCGCCACGCGCTTACAATTCTCCATCAAACAGGGTAAGATCTATGTGAGGCAAACTAGATTGCACCAGGCTCCATAGCCTATGGTATAATCCTCAGATCTACCTTCCCTTATATCTTCTTTGCTCAACAGCTTACAAAATTGGTTCATAACAATAACCCATAAAACACATTATCACATCACATCACCTCTCTAACTGATACTTTTGTATCTATATTTATACTTTTCAGGCTCTTAATCCTTTTTCAGAGTATTAAAAAAACCATAACCCTTATTACATTAGGTATTTCTCCCATACGCATGTTGTTCTTCCTCCAAATGTCACTTTCCTTTGTGCACACTTTCTTGCATGTGTGTCTGTTGTTCTTTTGCTAGTTGTTAATTCAGTTTTCTACACGCTTTCTTTCCCATGATCGTTCTTCTTTCCCCTTCAACCTGGTTCCAACAGGACCCCAACACTGACATGTGACTCATCCCGAGTCACCTACTTTTTCTGTGCTTCCTCGATCTCCTTGGTGATCATCTGGAACTATTCCTACAACTCTACCTCTTTTGTCAATGCCTGTGTGGTTTTCTCTTTGATGATGTTGACTGTCTGAGCTACCACTTCCTCACTAATCAGTCCTACACATTCTAGTTGATTCTGTGCTGTCTTTTTTCTAGCTTCTTCTACCTACACAAGGACTTCTACTACCCGTTCCTGCAGCGGTTCTATTTGAGCCTGACACTCGTGTTTCTGTGTTTGCGTAGTGATAATTTCTGCCTGTATCTTCTTCAGCTCTTGCCTTCCCTTGACTCGTTGTGGAATTGGTATGGTCTTTTGTTGTTGATTGAGTTCTTGGATCGTTGTATTGATCCTCTCCTCCTTTTTGTCCCAGTGTTGGACTTATGGATCCTCTTCCAGCCTTGTCCAAAGTTGCGCTTCTTTATCCAGCAAGTCGACTGTCGTGCTGACCTATTTTTCGAGCTCCTTCAGTTGTGTTGTTGCTTCCTACTTCCTTTTCTCCTTCACTGCTGGTGGAGTTGTCGGTCTAATCTATCCACGAAGAGTCTTGATCTCCTTCTGATACTGATCAATTGCCTGGGCAATCTGGTCGATCTTCTCTGTGGCTGGGAGTTCATTTCCTTGAACAGTAGTTGGAAGTTTACCAAAAACTTCTTCCACTCTGTGTTCCAGCTCATTTTTGCATTCTTTCTCCTCCTTAGTTTCTGATTTGGCCTGTGCACAAACTGTTTCCAGTGCCTCGTGCTTCTTTGTTGCTTGTTATAGCTCGACTAAGTTTTTATGTGCTCGAGACTGCATCTCGTGGTCGACGATAACCTGTATTTTGTGTAATGCTTTTGATGGAATTTGTGTCAAGACCAATTGGATATGATCCAAATCCTTCAGTGGTGTTTGTACCACAATTTCATCCATTCTCAGCATGCTAGGCTTTATATAAACCGTGGAATGTGCATGTGGTATCAGAAGAACTGGGTCACATTCTTCTACCTCCACCCTTTCTGTGGTCTATGTGGTCGATGTCTCTATGCCTCTACTACTACTCATGATATGGGCTTCCCCGAATTTCTTAAGGAGCTATCTCATTTCTGCCAGTTCCTTCTGCAGTTTATCCTTGTGGTGTGTGACATGATCGAAATCTTCTGTGAGGCAGTCTTAGACCATCCTGGCAATCATCTCTCCATAATCCTCTATGATTGTGTAGTCCAGTGGTGTTGTTGTTCCTTCATTTTCTTGCGCACAACTGTGTCTTGTACTGCTGGTCTCTTAGTTCCCCCTGGTTGCTGTGTGATGGGGTCCGATGTGGTTTCCTGTGCTCCCTCAGCCAGTTTCCTCTATCCATTAGTTGGCTAGGTGGTTTCTATCCCTCCCTTCTGGGTCCCTGGATGCTCTGAGCCATTGTCTGCCTGAGTCAGATTAGTTTGTCCCGTTCTTTGTTTCTTAGGTACTAGGATTTGTGGAGGCTAATGTTTCCACCTACGCAACCCTCCTTTTGTTGTTTGTCCTGGTACTCCTCTGGGTATAGTTGTAATCCTCCATTCATCAGGCCATTCGCTGATGATCATGTCGATATCACCCTTGGTGATGCAGTAGCGCATCTGTAGCCACTGTTTATTCAGGTCCTGCCTTGGTTGTATCCACATGGCTTGTCGCCTAGCTCAGAAATTAGTGATGCCCCCGTATCATGCTTAGCTAATGGCTTCCTATATCTCCCGTAGGTAAGATTCAAATACAATTCTATTCTCCTTCTTATGCCTGCCTAGTGGCCCAGATCTTAGGACGTGATATCTTTCTCCTCCTAGCTATGGTGTGGTACCAAAGATGACGTATTCTGGTTCTTGCCATCCCATGAAAGCTATGAGAGTGATCAACCAGGAGTAATGAAATTTTGTACCTGCATCCTGCGCGTCTTTGCAGTCTACTTGGAACAAGTTTGATAGGTATGGCACCCAACTCATGAAGTTTCCTTCTGTGCACTGAGCTACAACAACAATGACTCCTGCCAGTACTTCGTCTTTGCAGCATTTTCTTAGCAGTTTGCAGGCTAAGATTTTTGCGCCCAATTGTGTCGCGACACTGTTGATCCATTTGATTATAACACCTCTTGTTCCCCTATCGGTGCCATATTTATTATTCATCTCTTCTTCCAATGTTTTCTCCTTGGACTTATCATCTAGAATCAACGCAGGATCCATACCCCCGGTGGGTAGGCCTGTTATCTGCGTGATTAGTTCGACAGTTATGGGGATGGGTTTGTCCAGCCATATATCCCCTCCTTGCATAACTTATAATAGTTGTTTGATGCATGTTGTCGCATATTGGCCTCTTCCAAAGTGTGGTATCTTCAAAAACCCTAGAATTCTTGTTTTGTCCAGTCCAATGGCCCACTGGTGTGGTTGAGTGATGGTTTCTCTGATTTGGTTCACGACTATTTTCTGCATAAAAACCTGTGGTGAAAGCTCTATATATTTGGTTTCATCTGCTACATCATGTTCATAATACTTGAGCTTCTCGATGTGACCTAATATATGTTGGTCCACCTATACTCCCTCTGGTATGTGAGGTAGCACAACATCTGCAACCGGTTCCTTTCGAGGTGAGCTCAGTATCTGAATTCGGTCCTCCTGCCGCAATGGTTGGCTCGAGGTTCCAGCATCTTCCAGTTTCTCCTTTGCCATCCATTCTACCCAAGCCATGGCCATTTCACCCGTCAGCTCGGCCGAAAGAAGATCTGGGATGGGTATTTGTGGGACGTCTGGTTACACTTCTTCTTCCGGGTTTTGTTCGCTTCTATTAGCTCCTACGGCTGCTTCGACATTTTCTGGTGTTATTTCCTAGTGGGTTTCTTCTTCTTTGTTTTGAGGCTCATGCGCTGCTACTAGTGTATCCTGCTCCATGGCCTCTATTTGTGGTTTCGAAACCTCCTCTAGTATGGGTGTGGACTCTACTGGAATTTTCTCTAGCAACAGGATTTTGTTAATATCGACGATTTCTAGTGTTCATTATTTACTTTCTTCCAGTGGTCCTTGTGACCTCGTCTGAGCCCTGGTTGATATGGTTGTCTAGCCTGGTTCTACGAGCTTCAGTGGTGCCATAATGGTGTTTTTCGAATGTTTGTTGATTTCGAATGACTTCAGTGAGCTCTGTGGTTTCACTCTGTTCGTTCTAGCTGTTGTTTCTCTTTTCCTGTTCTCCTTCTGCGAATAGACTAATTTCTTATGTTCTTGTGTGTTGTATGGGCTCGTCATGAAGCTTGTTGAGGATGCTTCCTCCATCATGCGATTAATGCACCATAACTGTAGGTTCAATTCATCTGCAGCAGTTTCATACTTGACATTATGCCTGCTCTGTCGTCTCCAGTTGGCACATTTAATGTGGCATCCCATCCATCCTTGTCTTTCTTTAATTTTTCTTCTTCTTGTCTTGTCAGCCTGCTTTTGTCGAATTTCCTTTTCTCACTTGTTTCCTTTTTCGATATGGTCGTTATCATTTCCCTTGCTGGCTTCGTGTTTCATATGCGGCTTGTCCATCATGCTGCGG
>JASDQU010688376.1:58534-73439 GCA_032191745.1 Picea mariana
CAAGACTCTACTGCACATTGTCCATAATGTTGACCCATTTATCACTGTACTATCATGAAGTATTCACTACTACAGTTGATTGTACTTCTTCTAACTGACTTCTTTGGATCTTTCTATTAAAACTCTGCAAGTTGGTTGAAGAATGGTTCTTTGGTTTGTCACAACTATCGCATAGACTCCCCCTGTCTAATATTTATGTTAACTGGGAGTCTCTAAGTTGGATAGCTCATAACAATTCCTGCTCTGATGTGTATTCATCATCATCTTCATTGGTATATTTATCATCTCTCTGATCTCTGACTTCTTTCTTTCTGTCTGTGAATTCATCTTTCACTACAATGGTTGAAAGTTCAATCTCTTGAACCTATTCCTTATTTACTTGTCCTTATTTTATTTCAATTGTTTTCCAAACCTTTTTGTAACTGACATCTTTATTTTTCTCTGTAGAATTTTCTTCATCTCATTTTATTGCCAATATTACGATCTCTGGGACCTGGTCTTTGTTCACTTGTTCTTCGTATTTTCTTGTCCATACTTTCTTACATCTTATATCAGTGTTCTCTTTCATGGAAGTATCGATCATGCTTCTACAATCACTATCTATGTGTCCATAGTTATGACATTTGTAACATTCAACGTTACTTGGGGCCACATAAGCATTTCTTTCTTGAACATTTCTTTTATAATCCCTGCAATATTCAACCTTATGTCCAAAGTTAGTACAATAAAAAAAATGACCATAAAATAAATTTGCATACCTGGGAGTGAATGATCTTCTTTGTGGCGTAGTCCTTCTAAATTTTTTCCTTGACTGATCATGATCATGATTGAATCTTCTTTGTGGCTTGAACATGGATGGTCTTATTGAAGATGTATCTTCAATAGTTTTCTTAGATTCTTTTTTACCATGATTCCTTCCTTTGAGTACTTCTGCATAACTCTTTCTATTTTCTTCATTCTTCTTTTCTAGCAAACTAGAGTGCTTCTCTTCATTTTCTATAACTGATGTGGATGTTTCTGTCTCTTCAACGTTCTTGTTGAGCTTGCTAATTTTACTTCTCAATGTGACAACTTTTTCTTCAAGATTTTCAACCTCTTGTTCTTTCTTCATTATCTGGGACTTCATGACTTCTTTTGTTCTTTTCGCTTCTTCAAGCTGAATTTTTAATGTGATTATTTCTTCTTCAAGTCCTTTCTCTTCTTGAACAAACTATGCCTCAAGATGGTTTAGATCGTTACTTCTTTCCTTAAGATGATTTGTAAATATATTTTATCTCATTTATTCTTATTCCTTCTGTGCTTTTATGTTGGCTTCCAAATATTTCTTTTGATATTGAAGATTTTCTTCGATCTTTCTGGATTCTTCTAGCTAAGTTCTTAATTTCTTGATGACCTATTGGGCTTCTTAAAAAATGTTAACACTTTCCTTTTGTTTTGTTGGCCCTTGACCGTCATGTATTAAGGAAGAAAGAGAAGATTAAGGAAGAATAAATACAAAGTATGAAGTGTGTGGAAGGCACACAAACTGAGGAAGGGTCGAAGTGGTTAAAGAAGCATAAAAGAAGGAACAAAGTAAAGGAAAGAAAGCCATTGAAAGAGAATATCAAGGAAGACAAAGCAGCAAATAATATAGATCATGTAAAAGCCAACAATTGGAAGAAGAAACTAATGGGTGCTTTGGAGCACCTCATAGAGAAGAAATAAGAACAGGTCGACGAAGTCCTTAAAATGAGGGTTATGTGGACCTAGGGTTTTGTCAATGTGGATCTAGGGTTTTGGCACCTGGGCTTCGGTCCATGGTTTTCTAAGAGTCATGGAATGCATAAATAGAGGTCTAGAATAGTTGAGATAAAGAGGTGATATTGGTGTTGAGGTGTAGAAGTGTTATGTTTTAGGGTATTCTTGTATTTTGGGTCTTCAACTAGGTGCAAAGATCAACTCTACAGCTAGGTGCGTAGGGATAGGAAGTAAAGAGGAAGAGAGAGAAGGATCAACAACTAAGTGTGAATATAGAACTGTATATATTCATCTATTCTATCAATAAAGACAGTTTTGTGGACGTAGCCCTAGGGAGAGGGTGAACCACGTAAAATCTTGTTGTTCCATGTGGTTGATTCTTTGTTATTTAATACCCTTTATACTGTTATTGCACTATTATTTTTCCTATTGAAGATAAGTAGATATAACTTACTTTGTGAAGTTAAGCATAATACTGTTAAGGATATCTAGGTTATTTTGCATTGTTGTTTAGGAATCATCTTGCATTTCCTCTGGTTGTAGACACCTATGTCCTGCAACCCCCTTATTGCTACTTTGGATGAGACTTCATCTACTTCACAAGTGTTTTCGTAAGGGCCATTAGTTAGGGTTTGTTGGTGCATTGTTAGAGTTGAACCCTAGGTCTGCCCCTGTGCCAACAAATGGTTCCATTTCTGAGACTGGGATATTCTTGAGGGAATGTCAAGGTGGTTTCCATCGAGGACAAAAATTCAGGTTTGGATAGAAGAACAAGAAAGGGACGCCATCAAAGATCATAACAAGAACCCTAGAATTAGTATAGAAGACTGGTTGGGAAGGTACATCTTCACTGAGGTGCATGAGATTTTCTTTGCAGGAGTTGTACGAGTTGTTAGCCAGACTAGCAGACACTAAGTTTGAAATCAGATCTAGACCACCTGTGGTTTGTACATTGACACTGATTAAGAAAGTCAAGAAAGTTGATAACGTTGTATCAAGGGCAGTGGATCTTTGGTTTGACAACACTATTGGAGGGTACATTATTGAATTTTCTATTGACAGAGTGGAATCATATAGTCAAGTAGAGAGGTATTTCTTCAAGGGACCTAGAGGAAAGTTTCTACACTTTTTGAAGTTGAATATTAAGATGATATTTCATGAGAAGAATATCTTGAAGATACCGTAATCGGTTTGATTTTAAAGATAATGTTCAAGAATTCAGACAACGATAGTGACACAGAGGCTGGACACACATGCAGTGGGAGATCATTCAGAAAGATACCTTATGCGAACCTTTTTAAACAGAGTTATAGGCCATTAGCACAAGACGAAGGATTCTACAGTGGATAAGAAGAAGAGAAATCAGACGAAGAGTAGTCATATTTCACAAGGGCAAAAGAAGTAGAGACTGAAGAACCTCGCGGAGAAGAACTAGGAACTTCAGGTATTGCACCTACTATCAAAGTAAGTATTGCTACTCCTCATGTTATTTTAGCAGCACCAAGTAACCAAAGTAACCAGAGTAGGCAGAGTAATCAAAGCACACAGAGTATTATTACAAGAAGTTTAGTATAGACTCAGTCGAGAAACCAAGGAAAATCAATGGAAGATGAAATGAGGTTACCTATTTTCAGAGGAGATGGATCTGAGGATCCTGACCAGCACTGGTTCTTATACGAAGCTGTATGGAGTATTATGCAAGTCACTGACGAATCTATTAAGAGAGATCAGTTCAGTACCACCTTGCGAGACCATGCACTGAGCTGGTATATGAAGTTTGTTACAACATCTAGACGAGCTAGAGCACTGAATGACATTAAGACTATGTTGAGTACAGAGTTCAAGAAGCCTAATTCAGAGTTGTAGTGCATTAAAAAGTTGAAGGAAATCAAGTAGAAGGTGACTAAACCTATTTGGGAATTTGATCAGAGGTTTAAGACCTTGATAGATCATTTAAGTTTTTAGATTCAAAACGAACATCATAAGGAATGGTTCATCGTTTCCCTCCTACCACAAATCAGAGTTCCTTTAACGCAACAGAAGGTCACTTTGCAGGTTGAGGCATTAGAGATTTCCATGAAACTAGAAGAAACTTCGGTAGGAGAATCCAATCCAGGTATGAGTCAGATTTTGAATCAATTAACTAGTTTATATTTACATGTTGAAGACATGAATAAAGATAGAGAAAAAGAGAAAAGAGAAGACATCTAGTGTATCATATGTAAAGCAGAGGGCCATGACAAAGAGCACTATCCTTTATTTAATGAATACTTGGCCTCTGGAGCTCCTAACCCTTTGAAGCAAGCTACTTTACCATGGTGCGAGGTATGTAGAACTAGACATCGCCCTGGTGAATGTTATTATATGCAAAAATATGTCTATACACCCACCAATATTTATTGTACATTCTGTAAATCTTTGGGGCACAATGTGAAGGACTGTAGGGCTTATGAACTCATGCATGAAAGTTCAAGGGATGCATATATAATTCAAGGAGAATTATATCCAGAAGGGAATGCTACATAGTTCAATTCCCAGGAAAAGGAAGCTTCACCCCTCACAGTGGGTTCAGAGGAAGAGGATGAGGAGGAGGCATGGGTCGAGGTCGAGGTCAGATTATTTTCTATAACTGTGCCCAACCAAGTCATTTGGAAAGGGATTGTCATAACCCTTGTACTACTTGCATCTACTATAATTCATTTGACCATGTCATTGAAGACTGTTCAGTATTGGTAGCTAAAGTTTAGGAAAGACGAGGTGGAAACTAGCAAGTCCAAAAAATATCAGTTGCACCTCATGGTGAGGAACCCATAGTCACTATTATTAATAGAGGAGGCATTGTCATAAGAGAAGATAGGGTGACTCCAGGAAAGAATATAGATGGATCAGGGATTAGAAGAGCTTCAGAGAAGGCACCATTGTTTGATCTAAGGAAAGAAAAGCATACTTTTGAAGAAGCAAGAAGAGAATTTGTAGGTGAACATGCTTCTTCATCTAGGGCACAACCAAAAGTAAGGGAATTTGAAATGCCTCTAGCATTTGATCAATCTTCCCCACCTAGACAAGGAAAAAAGGTAAGAAAGTTTGTGGACTTCTTGTATACTTGTATTGATTTGATTACATATGAGAGAGTTGTGCAGAAGCTACAACACTTGATAAGACAGTATGAAATTGGAAGAGTAGATCCTCTATGGAGTAGAGATGTGAATCAAGTATCTAGAAAAAGGAGGACAAGCAAGGAACTGCACCTTAATTCTCAGATTGGAGACTACGACATGGACTATGTGGTCCTCGACCTAGAATCATAAGTAAATGTTATGACGAAGTAGACTTGGGAATTTATGGGAAAACCTAAATTGATTTACTCTCCTATTAGGCTTAGGATGGCTAATCAGCAGGCATTGAGCCCCTTTGGAAGACTAGAGAATGTCCCTGTGGACATCGACAGAGTGAGGACATTTGCAGACTTCGAAGTGATCAAGATTGTTGATGATAGTTGTCGCTATCCTGCATTGTTGAGTATTGATTGGGATTTCAACAATTTGATTGTTATTGACCTGAGAAAGAGGAGAATGACATTTGAAGGTGATGGCCCTAGGGTCATTGCACCTCTTTAGCCCGATGAAGGTCTCAGATACACAGAACCTATAAGAGAAGAGGACCGTGCCTATGACCTAGAGAACATCTATAAAATGACAACAGGATAAGAGGATTATATTAATCCTATAGTATATGGAACTCTAAGTTGGTGAAGTGAAAGTGCATGCTTGTTAGGTTCAAAAGAATCATTGGAAAATTAGCAGAACATAATGTATGAAGTCTCTACACGGAGGTGTGCCAGATTGACTAAGGCAGTTCATTGGATTGGAAAAAAAGTAAGTAATCTTCCTACATTTGATGGCTTGAATAATTTAGATACATTTCTATTTGAATTTGAAGGAATTGTACCAGTACAACAAAGGTTGTTGGCACTAGATGAAGCCTTGAAAGCAATGCCAGCTAAATGGTGGGGAACACACAAGAAGAACATCGTGGAGTGGGTACAATGTCGCACCTTGTTGACAATGCACTTTTCAGACCAAGTTGAACATTGTGAAGTTTGATACACAGGTTATATTTTTCTTAAGGACCATGTGTGAAGTTGTGAGGAATCCTGGAGCAACATTCCTAAAGAAAAATGGGTACATAAGTTGATTAACACCTTAGATACTACACCTATCAACTGGTATCTTCAGGCAGAACTACACTTAGTCACTACAGATTGGTATGGTATGATCCAAAAATTTATATCTACGTTCCTATTTGAAATTCAATACCCCACAGTAGATCAAGCTTTACAAATTGTAAGACAGAAGGTCTTTGAGGAGGCACCTAACCCCCTCTTGAACAAGAAGAATATGAATGGACTACACCTCTTCAATGGTTATAGGGTTGTTATAATATTAATGTTGATGAGGATGATGACCCTAGGAATGTGAACATTTCAGAAACTGAAGGACAAAGAGATATAGAAGGGCCAAGGATTGATTTACCTTTTTTTGGGAAGCCTATTAAAATTAAGAAGGTTAATATTGGAATAGAGAAAGCACCTAAGTTGGAAAATGTTGGAGATTATTGGGATGGTGTTATTATTAGTAAGATTAAAGAACTATTGCATGAGTATCAAGACTTGTTTCCAACCAAGTTCACATACATGAAGGGAATTAAAGGGCCCATGGGAGAAATGAATATTCCTTTGAAAGAAGATGCAAGGCCTTTCAAGAAGAGGCATTACAGACTGAATCCCAAGTACAAGAAAAAAGTTAAGACTGAATTAGATAGAATGTTGGAATCGGGAATTATAGAACCAGTCGAAGAATCTAAATGGATCATCCCTATGGTGGTCCAAGATAAGAAGACATGAGAAATCAGAATCTATGTAGATCTAAGGAAATTGAATGATTTGTGTTTACATGATCCGTTTACTACACCTTTTACTGATGAAGTTCTAGATAATGTAGGAGGTAAGGAAGTTTATTCATTCACAGATGGATTTCCAGGCTATCACTAGATCAAAATTGCTAAGGAGGACAGACATAAGACTATGTTTGTAACAGAATGGGATTCTTTTCAGTACACTATAATGCCTTTTGGTTTGATGAATGCACAAACCATCTTTTCCAGGGTGGTGGTCAAAGAATTTAAGGAATTTTTACATAAGTTTTTGGAGGCATACTTTGATGACTGGACCATTTTTAGTGTATTGAAAGATCACATTGAATGTTTGATATTAATGTTGGATAAGTGAAGGAAATGCCAGATTTCCCTGAACTTGAAGAAGTGTATTTTATTTTCACATTTTGGAGTGTTGTTAGGACACATTGTGTGTAAGTAGGGGTTGTTGGTAGATCCTTCCAAGATTGCTATCATTGTTGATCTACCTCCTCCTACTTCAGTTAGACAGTTGCACACTGCATTAGGACAGACTAGATACTATAGAAATTTTATCAATGGTTACACACAGATAACAACACCTATGGATAAGATATTAAAGAAGGATAGTAAGTTTCAATGGACAAAGGAATTCCAATAGAGCTTCAACACATTAAAGAATAAAATGATCACTGCGCCTATTTTGATTTTTCTGGATTGGAGTAAGGAATTCCATTTTCATGTCAATGCTTGATCCATTGCATTAGGAGTAGTTTTATCACATCCAGGTGCAGGAGATATTAACCACCCTATAACCTTTGCTAGGAGGAAGATTTCTACATCTGAAATGAATTATACTACCACTGAAAGAGAAGGATTAGATATGGTATATGCACTGCATAAGTTTAGACACTACTTGTTGGGAGGACATTTTAAGATGTTTACTGATAATTATGCATGAAAGTACTTAGTCAACAAGCCATTGTTGGGGGGAAGGATATGCAGATGGATATTATTATTCCAGGAGTATGAATTTGAGATTTTGGCCAAGCTAAGAAGAATGAATAAGGGACCCGACCACTTATCTAGGTTAGAACATGGAGAGGAACCTGCCAGTTTGAATGATACGCTACCAGATGCATAGTTGTTGGCCATCAGGAAAGTCAACGACCACTTCGTAAATACAGTCCAGTTCCTTTCCATAGAAATGGCACCTCGTGAGTATACAATTATTCAGAAAAAATAGTTGGTAGTTCACGCTTCATATTTTCAACTTATAGTTGGACATTTATATAATATGGGACCGGATGACATCTTAAGAAGATATTTTATGGAGTCATAAATACCATTGATTCTTGAAGAAGAACATGAAGGCATCACAGGAGGACATTATGCAGGGAAATCAACAATGCAGAAGGTTCTCAGAGCTGGCCTCTGGTGGCCCACTTTACATAAGGATGCTAAGGAATACTACAGAGCTTATGATGTATGTCAAAGAGTAGGGAAGCCTTCTAGAAGGGATGGTATGCCTTTATCACCTCAGTTAACTTTACATACATTTTAGAAATGGGATATTGACTTTGTGGGACCTATCAACCCACTAGGGAAGCACACAGGAGCTCGATATATCATCATTGCTACAACGTTTTTGACTAGATGGGAAAAAGAAAGAGCAGTTAAAGACTGTAGTGTAGCTACATCTGCATGGTTCATATCTGATGATATCATAACCAGATTTGGATGCCCAAAGATCCTTATGAGTGATAAAGGCACACACTTCATTAAAAAAACTATTGAAGCCTTGACTCAAGAGTTTGAAGTTCACCATTAGAAGAGAACACCATATCACCCACAAGTGAATGGTATAGTCAAAGATTTCAATAATATTTTGGAGACAACGCTAACTAAGATTTGCAGTGTTAATATAGATGATTGGGATTTGAGGATTCTAGCAGTATTATGGGCTTATCGAAATACTTTCAAAAAGTTAACAACACAGATTCCCTTCAAGTTAGTTTATGGCCTGGAAGCAGTGGTACCTATGGAATATTTGGTTCCTAGTTTAAGAATTGCAGCATTTATAGGTATGGATGACACCGGAATTGTTCGAGACAGGCTCACGCAGTTGATGGAACTAGAGGAAGATAGGTTCATTGTAGAATTTCATCAGGAGGTACAAAAATAACGATAAAAGGCTTACCATGACAGACATATCAAGAAGAAAGCATTTAAACAAGGAGATTTGGTCCTTTTATATGACAGCAAGTTCATGAAGCATCCAGGAAATTTCAAGACACATTGGCTTGGACCATTCAAGGTTGTCTATGTTACAGAAGGTGGAGTTGTGTAGTTGAAAATTATTAATGGAGAATGGAAGGATGGTTTAGTAAATGGGAGCCGGTTGAAGTTGTATTATGACAACCAATTGCCTTGTATCTCTCAGTAAAATAAAAGGAATAAGGGTCTAGGTACCAGGTGTAGTTGCAATTGGGTACCAGACACAAACAAGATAGTCTACACATTATAGGGAGGTATAGAGCAGAAAGTACAGGATGCATCGCGCAGTCTGTAGTCGAAGTAATACAAAAGGCTCAACCCTACAGTGACTCAGGACAAGTCACATATGAGTGTTGGGGGCCTGTTGGCCCTTGGTCATGCATTAAGGAAGAAAGCGAAGATTAAGGAAGAAGAAAGACAAAGTATGAAGTACACGAAAGGCACACAAACCGAGGAAGAATCGAAGTGGTTAAAGAAACATAAAAGAAGGAACGAAGTAAAGTAAAGCAAGTCGTTGAAAGAGAAGATGAAGGAAGACAAAGCAACAAAGAAGATAGATCATGGACAAGTAAACAAGTGGAAGAAGACACTAATGGGTGATTTGGAGAACCTCGTGGAGAAGAAGGAAGAATTGGTCGGCGAAGTCCTTAAAATGAGGGTTATGTGGACCTAGGGTTTTGGCAATGTGGATCTAGGGTTTTGGCACCTAGGCTTTGGTCCATGGTTTTATAAGAGTCATGGAATGTATAAATAGAGGTCTAGAAGAGTTGATATTGGTGTTGAGATGTAGAAGTGTTGTGTTTTAGGGTATTCTTGTATTTTGGGTCTTCATATCAGTGCGAAGATCGACTCTACAGACGGGTGTGGAAGGATAGGAAGTAAAGAGGAAGAGAGAGAAGGATTTGCAATTGAGTGCATAGATAGAACTATATATCTTCATCTATTCTATCAATAAACATAGTTTTGTGGACGTAGCCCTAGGGAGAGGGTGAACCACGTAAAATATTGTTGTTCCATGTGGTTGATGCTTTGTTATTTACTACCCTTTATATTGTTATTGCACTGTTATTTTTCCTGTTGAAGATAAGTAGATATAACTTAGGGTTTCCATGTCCAGTTGGATTTCATGTAAAATATTGGTGGGAAACTTACTAGGAGAAAATTTCCACATAGGAGTCTGGAATATATGGGGTCGAGCCCTCTTGAGATTTTTTTGTGGATGCGGTCAAGTAACAATATTACCCTGTTGGTAACTATGATGACCAATACATGATATGGACCACATTGTGTCAAGAGAAGGGGAAAACAAGTGTCGGAGTTTGTGAATACCTTTCATACCTTGCACACCAAGTTGGGTATCAAATATTATGAGCAACATTTGGTTCTGAAATACTGTGGGGCTCTACACAGATACATCCAAACTGAAATGGATTTTTTGGACATCTCATCATTGGGTGTTTCTTATCAATATGTTTTCAAAATCAAGCATAAATTTAATCAGCAGAACAAACGGGAGTTTGGGTCTGCAAATACACAACAACCAAAGCATGATAAATAGGGCCCTAACAAACAACCTTCCGATAACCCATCCAATCCACAGGAAAAGAAGGGTCACAAGAAGACAAAGGACACCGAAAAGTGGTGTGATTTTCACAAAATACCCTAACACAAAGCTGATGAATGTAGCTCAAAAAATTCATTGGTGGCTGAAATCAAAGATAAGGATTCGAACCCTAATTCAAAATCTGATTCAGAAAATACTGGTACAAGACAGATCATCGACGTGTACCCCACTGCTACTGTCATGACCACAACAATTCAACCAGAAGAACCAAAAGATCCTGAAGAGGGGGACTGTCGTTTTCATTCACAGATGTGGGTGAAGGGGACCCCACTGTATTTTATTGTTGATAGCGGAAGCCATAAGAACCTCATATTAGTAGAGGTCATCAAATAGTTGGGAGTGTCGACAACACCACACCCGCAACCATACAATATCGGGTGGATTCACCAGGGAAGAGATCTTTGTGTCAACCAACAATGTTGATTGTCATACAGCATTCATCCCTTCAAGGATGAGGTATTATGTGATGTTTCCCTGCTATATGTATGTGATGTTGTCTTGGGCCAACCATATATGTGGAAGTTCCATCCTATCTATGATTCTCGACCCCATAGTGTCATTTTTATTATGTGTGGTCATATCTACAGGATACCATAGGTATTTCCAACTAATTTCCCACCTAAAAAATGCCGCAAGGTAGTATCTCATACTAAAAAATTGAGATTCTTCATATTTTGTAAAAAATGTGAACAGAAAAACACTGCAACCACTGCAGCCTCAATCCAAGCACCTTCTGTCTAGCAGAAGCAGGTAGGAAATATTGAAGCAAAGTGAAAGGATTCCTTCTGCACACAGTCATCTCATGTATCCAGAATGGTTTAAAATGTCCAACCCTTCTAGCCACAAGTTCATGACAACCTTCAACAAGCTAAGCAACAGAACTTCTCCAACAAGGCAAGCAACTCATCAAGATGCAGATTCAACAAATGCTTTTCTCTCTCCCACGGGAACTCAAAACAATGGATACCATTTGTTCCTAAGGAGGGAGGATTGATCCAGGTGGATATCTGTGGCCACCTACCTATTCCAACTGGCTCAAAATAGTCTTCTGGCAATTTACTATTTTTAGCAATTTTTTCGTTCCTAAACGTTTGGGGCCATTTTGAGGGCCTAAATGATTTTTTTTCGGGATATAGCACCTCAAAGATATATAAAGTCTCTAATTGATCCCCCAAAATGAATCTCCTTGACGATACCTTTACAACAAGATATCATGCACCCCAAACAAATATCGTATGCCAAAGTTATGCCCACGGGAAGTTGATACACCAAACTACCCAAAACGGGGTCAACAAAACTATTAGCTTTTCATCTTTCAGGGTTAGGGTTTTGGATTTTATTTATGTTAAAAATGAATTTAGAGCCTCATTTTAATCATCTTCTTTTGAATGTGAGTATCCATCACATCTCTTCTGAGAGATAAGCTATCACCATTCTAGTGAGTCTTTCACTCTATATTTCTACAATTTTGTACATTTTGCTCATTAATAGAAATTGTGTATTACTGTATCTATGTGTTTATGGTTGCATATTTGATATATTTCTATTATATTATTGGATATCCGAGATATCTTTGTACATTTATTTATTATATCTCTGCTCTCATTTCATACTAAAAATAATCTAGATCATTCTGGTAGCCCCCGAAGTGTGGATAAGGAACCCATGTTTGTTTGAGGAATAATGTAATGAATATCAATGAATTTGGAGGAGATAATATTCTATATTGATAGTACATGTCATGTTGTTTCTATTTATATGTGGTACATCACATAACTCCTCACGGTTAGGGAGATATGGCCTTGTGAAGTTGAAAACCCTTTAGAATAATCGAGAAGCCCCTAGAAGTTCAACAAGAAGTCAAAAGCTTCTAGAAAGTTGCAAAGAATATTCCCTAGTTAAATTTGTTGCAATAAGAAAAAAACTAAAAATAAATGAGTTGCAACAAGAAGTGGTGAGTTTACTAATTGTGGATAAAGTAGTTGCAAGTGGGTAAAGTAGTTGAAAGTGGGTTATCCCTAAAAGAGGGAAGTTGGGTAAAATAGGTGGAAGATGACCCCTAAAGGAAGCTACTTGGAGAGCATAAATAAGAGATAAAGGGTCTCCCACTAGCACCTAATTGAGCACATTGAATATCTTGTTTTTGAAATGTTATGGGAAGGTATCATTGACAAATCTCAGGCAGTGAGTTTGAAGAAACGACATTCGACAAAGAGAGAAGTTGCAGAAGTCGAAGGGTCACGACTATGGTTACTGAACTAGGGTGTTTACTGAAGACATCATCGGGTTGAAAAACTAGATGTATGCGAACATCATTGGGCCATAGTGGAACAAAGCATGTACATCCACGAGTTTACTGAAGACAGGGCATAGATCTGTTGTCAAAGCCAAAGAAAAGGAAGATCAAATCCATCATCAGTAACAAGTTGTAGAGATGAGAAGAGGCTACAACAAGGTCTAACAGTGAGAAGATAAAATAGATCTATCTAAAATAACAAAAGGTATGTTATCTTATTATCCAAAGTAAGTCTTTGGTATGGCTATCAGAGATTGAGATTTTTCCCTTGAAGGACTATTTGTTGTAAGGTATATTTTGTATAAGATAGATCTACAGAGAGGCATTACTATTGTATTGGTTGTTTATATTTTGTATATGTCATTAGGCATGTTTTTAAGACATATATTGTGTTATTTGGAGCATGTTTGAGGGATTATGGCTGAGAAATATTTCTATCARTATAGGTTGTGATTGTATAACAGTGAGAGTTTGATGTATGGTTTATGTGAGGGTTTCCTATATGACACATGATTAGTGAGATATACTTGTGATCCTAGTACATGGTTTGTGCTAGACATACTTGAGTCATTGATATGAGTTTATATGACATCATATATGGTTAGTTGATATATTAAAGTGACAAGTTCTTAGTATTAGGTTTTACAATAACAACTTGACAAAAACATAGACAATGACAGTGAAACTCGGAGATTTTTGTATTAGTCCATGAGTTGCATAGAAGAGATCAATGGACATCCACGAGTTTCATTAAATAGAGTCATGGACATCCACGTGTCGCAACATAGACAATTCACGGATCTATAGAAAATATTTGAAGAATATTGGTATAGGTTGTGATAGGTTTTCAGTGACAGTTGTGACAGTGACAGATTTAATTCAGTGACAGTGACATGCTGTCTACATTTGGAATTTATATTTCAGGGTGGTTGGCCAGGGCAAGGATCTGTGTTTGTATCCACCTTCTAGTTGTAGATGAAGAACATAGGGGGTTGTATCCTCCTTCTTGTTGGAGCCAAAGAATTGGAGAGTTGGAGATTCCCTAAGGTTGTAGCCTGAGAATTTACGGGGTTCGAGCCTCCTTCCAGTTGATCTAGAGAACAAAGGAAGTTGGTGCTTCCAATGAATGTACTTCTTAAATACATATAAGAGAAATAATTCTGTGTTTTTCTCTCACATTGGGTTTCCACGTAAAAATACTAGTGTACTGTGTATGTGTATTATTTCTCATTGTTCATGGTTTATTTATTTTGCACTTATTGAATGATATTGGTAAATTGATCTTAAAKTTAACAACACTTATATATATTGTGGTTAAAAAGGATTAAAAATCACTATTACTTATTCACCCCCCCTCTCAATAATCCAACAATTGGTATCAGATCAGGTCCTTCAAAAGGAAGTTTAACCACTGGAAGGAGATCATGGATTACTCTAAGATTGGGATACCACAGTTTGTTGGGGAATATTATGCCTTATGGAGTAGAATAATGAATAAACACATACATTCACTAGGATTTGATGTTTGACGATAATTAGTAGATGGATACAAAGCACCGACCACTCCTCCAAAAGATAAAGATCGAAAGAAACTTGAAGAAAATAATTCGAGAGACACAAGTGCACTCCTGAATGGTTCGAATAAATCAATATACACCAAGGTTATGCACTATGATTACACAAAATAAATATGGTACAAACTGAATAATATATACGAAGGAGATGAGAAAGTCAAGGAAAGTCAAGGAAGCTAGACTCCAAATTTTCAGAGAAAAGTTCTAACAATTGAAGATGAAAGAAGATGAAGACATAACAGCCTAATTTCTACGATTTTATGAAGTGGTAAACAATATCAAAGGTCTTGGAGACGAGATAAACAAACCATTTGTTGTCAAAAAGGTATTGATATCCCTACCAATGAGATTTGATTCAAATATTTCAACACTAGAAGAGAGAGTGGACCTAACTACAATGACCATGGATGAGTTGCATGGGACACTCACAACTTATGATATGAGGATAGAGAAAGATAATTTGGTACAAAGGAAGCAACATTTAAG
>JASDQU010688377.1:6580-29616 GCA_032191745.1 Picea mariana
GTGTACATTTGTGAATAAGAAATAACGCAGCTGATAATTAGGCAGTTGATTTGAGTTATTATAATCATAATTAGTATCTTGTAAATATATAATAGTTAGTAGTTCATAGTTAGATTAGTGTAGTTAGTTTAATTTTGCTTTATTAGTTTCTAGTTTCCTTTGTTTTAGTTTAATTCCTTTTATTTAGATAAGTTAGTTTGTTTTAGTTGATTTTAGTTGATTTTATTAGTTTCTAGTTTCCCCCTAATTTAGTTTGATTTCTTTTATTTAGTTAGTTAGTTTGTTTTAGTTTGTTTTATTAGTTTCTAGTTTCCTTAGTTTAGATCACTTAGCTCAGATAAATTCTCTCTTTGGTTTCTTTCGGAGACCTTAGAGCGGCCAACGGAGCCGTTAAACTCGTCAGGGTGGTCCATTCCAAATGGATTGGGTTATTTAGACAACCCTGGACCGGTTCCACTCTCCCAGTTGACGGATGGACTGTTTCGCCCGTCAACAGGTCAAAGCATGTGTACATGCATGCAGACCTTATGCAGGCCGTGTGTACCTCTACAACTCTTCAAAAATGAAAATACAAGCAATCAAGCACTGACAAAGACTACTGGTATTGAGAACCAAAATCTCTTGAAGACTCAGAAACTTACTTTGTTATAAAAGAAAAATAGTTCAAGGAAAATTTCATAGAACAAAACCAATCTAAGGTGGTACCTAAGCTACCAACTGAAAAAATAGAGATCATAATGAAATCCAGAAAACCCCTGAGAAGGATCATTTCTGACAGGGGAGAGGATGACTGCCTCTCTGAACAAAAAAATTTCTGAACTCAGACACGCGACTGACACTTCATCAGCTAGCGTGTGCATGCAAGCTGTGTGAAGGTAGGGCACGTGTACACACGTGCAAGCCTTATACAGGCTGCGTGTACCTCTGTCACTTCTCAAAAAGAGAATGTAGCCAAGAAAAGAAAGCAGGGAGTACTTGTATGGAAGACCAGGATCCCTACTAGCTCAGACTCTTGTAGAAACTCAAAGAAAAGGTGATAAAACCAATTTAGAACTACCAAAAAAGTATCCCCAGAAAACTCGAGAGATCCCCAGTACGGTCGCCAATTCTATTGTGGGTGGGAAATCCATCCTACAGACTAGCACTAAGGGTTTAATCATGCATGCAGAAAATGACCATTTTAAGGACTCTACTTTTTTCCTATTCTCCCAACACAAAACCCCACATTCATGCAATACAAAGGTGCAAACAAGATTAGGAAACTATACCTTAAATCCGTCGTTTGATATCGATCCCTTCTAATCCATCATTTGATGTCGATCCCTTCGCTTTCACTCGCTCCTTAACTGCAAGCCTCCTCCCAAAGCTTACCTGCATTCACACATAAACAAACAGAGAGTTGCAAACATGCATTTCATATACTAATTGCTGGGTTAGATGTGACAATATCATGAAGTAAATACACAATTTGAACACATGATATGGTGGGACGAAAAAAGTATTCCTTTTTGTATTAATCTTCACAAGAGTAAACTTTACAATATGTGGTCGGCACTGCTCCTTGAATCTGGTCCTGGGCTCCTCTTCAACTGTGCTCCAACTGCTTCTGTATATGATTCTCCTCACACAATAGTTGCAAAATTTGAGGCTAGGGGAATGCTAATTCGAGTAGATTTTCTTTACTATGATTTTCCTCCTTTCAAATGGGACCCCTACCCCTTCTTTTATAGGATAGAAGGAGGTAGGTATTTAGTTGAGTGATTGGCCATGCATGGTCGAAAGGTTTAGTTAACTTACCCAAAACTCTGTGTTCTGTCGACAACTTTCCATTTTTCGTGCGTTTGTAGGTACACGTGGGCTATAGTGGGTCAGCTAGAGTATAAACGTGAGATGTAGTGGGTCAACTAGAGTGTACACGCGGGCTGTAGTGGAGCAGGGCATGTGTGCCTTTAAAAACAGTGTTTTTAACAAGAGTTGTTCAGTATTAGCTTGGCAAAGAAGGAATATGAGATGGCCTGATGCTAGGTAAGCATGTCTGGTGCAAATTAGATTTATAACACCAAGAGAGGGAAATCCAATATACGAGGATTGCTTCCAGAACTAACTTTATTAATACTAACCTCCTTGTCCTTGATAACCATTTATTGATCCAAACTTGCAGTTTTTTTTCCATCTTTTCCAAAAGCCACATCCATTCATTCTTCCTATAATTATTTGGTTTTAAGTGAAAGCCAAGGTATTTGAGGCCGTGATGGGTGTTATATATGCCTTAAAAAGGAAACTTAAAAACCCTTAATTAAATTTTCAACCCGGGGTAAGTAAACTTAGAGTTGTAGCAAAATATATGCCAAAGGTAGAAGGCTGGTAGGAGTATAGTCTAACTAAGGAAGGAAACTATCCGAGGTTAATCTACTCATGAAAAGATTATCTAATGAGCAAACCCTACTAAGAAAATTGAAACTAGGTAACCTAAGTACATTTGGGCCAAGGGTCGATGGATAGTTCCTAAGAAAGAAAATGAAAACTCTATGTAAAGAAAACTAGTTTAACAATAAGCAAAAGCAAACTACTAAGCATAATAAGCAAATGACAAAAGCAAACTATTTTAACTTTCCAACCTAAATTCAATGAGAAACTACCCTCTGAAATAAAATAAATAAGCAAGTAAGCAAAAACACCTACCTAACCTATTAAAGAAAATAGACAAGCAACAAAGACACCTAACTAACCTACTAAAGAAAAAGACAAGTAAACAAAGGCACCTAACTAACCTACTAAAGCAAAAGACAAGTAATCAAAGACAACTAACTACTGCAAGCAATCAATGTAAAACTTCTCATTGAACAACTATCTAGCCTAAGAGGCAAGTGGACTAAATGCTTAATGCAAAACTATTTCTAATGCATGAAAGGAAATCTAAGAGGCAATTAGACTAAATGCTCAATGCAATGCATGAAAGGAAATCTATTCTATTTAAAGAAAGAAATATTAACAACTAATTCTTAATCTATGATAAGCAAACTGATATCTAATCTATCAAAGCAAAGTCTATCTACCCTATATCATAAAATAAGACTATTTTCTAAACTATGAAAGCACGAAACTATATCTATGAAAATAAGAAAACTATCTCTTTTAACCTATGACAATTCAAATATAATGTTGGTGGTTGTGTGAATGTCTTCGGTGTCGGATAATATCTCGATGGCACTTGACAACAAAGGACAATTCCAATGGTATAAGCTCAATACTAATATCAATGGCAAAATGAAAGGTGTGGAGTAAACAATCCAATGAAAACTTAGCCATCACAAAAATGGTGTTAAATACCCTACATATTCATGTACAAACCATCAACAACATAACGAGATCATCATTATACTTCTACACTATGTAAGAAAAACTAGATTCAACCATTAACCAAGAAATGTAATTGCATTTTAATTCTAGGAAAGGAGTTTGCGTAAAATGAAACTACTCTATGTCTATTCTAACCGTTCAAACTACAATAAAGAAATGACTAAAAAAAGAAATTAAAAACTGATATTAAAAAGTAATCTAACAATTATATTAACCAACAACTAATTAAATAAGTTCTATATAAAAATAAGATGAAAAAGCTATGATTAAAAGCTGGAATTAAATCTATCCATCCATCAATCCTTGTCAAGAGAAAACCCAAATTAAAAACTTTGTTCTATCTAATTAAAAATCTGTTTTAAACTTAATTGTAAAATCATAAAAGAAAGAAGAATCTAACATCTAAATGAACATGGGGTTAGTATAGAGAGAGAGAGACTTACAAGTCTTTTCCTAGTCTATAATATCAATGCATGCTAATATGTATCAACGTCTAACCTGCAAAACAATTAAAACAATTAAGCTACAACAAACTAGTTAGCATAATAAAAACATACATGTACAGGAAACTAAAAAGAGTAATTAAATTAAGAATTGCATAAACAACACACTGATAGTCACCAGACTGTTGGTGGCCCCCACATAAAGTCGTGGCTACTTCCTATGAGCACACCACAAGCTTAACAAAGCGAATTAACCATCAAAACTTGAAAACGCAGTTCTGGCATAATTCTGGCAATGTAAAATATCAAAAACAAAGGAAAATGAGTTTGTCTTCAATACAATGGTTCTTCTACTTGCTTATGCTACTTAACAATCATCTGGACATCCTATTAGTATTTATAAGCTTACAAACCAAGTGGTCGACCAAAGGAGGGTCGAACCACTTCTAATTTCGGAAAAATACAAAAAATGATGCCCTAACTGATAAAACGGAGCGAGCCAATAATTGCCCTCTTTGGACAACAGAAACTGAGTTGTTTGGAGCTTAGTAGCTGGAGGGGGCAATCATGAACAAAACCCATGTTCCCAATTCACCCAACACTGGTCGCTAATGCCATAACCGCAACTCGCCTTCCATTTCTGTGCAATGTGGAGTGCCGGATCGAGTGCTAGAATGAGTGTCGAATCAAGCATCAGAACTAGAAACGAGGTGCGTTTTTTCCCTGTAACACCAAAAAAACGTGAACTAGCTCTTAGAAATCATAAAACATGGTGAATTATACTTGATTCAATCATTAAACATGAATTACATGTAACTTATGGCAACACAACCATTTTATCATGAAATTCTTCAAAAAGCTCCTTTAAAGGATGAAACACACATATGTACATGTGGAAAAAATGTATAATAACCGTCAAAAAAGTGATCATATCTCGAGCCCAACAGGACGTCTTCCAAATTATGTGTTTGGAAGGGGAGAAGGTCTAAATAATGTTATATGACCTCATCCCAATTCCGGGAGAAAAGTATATTGGATTTTTGTGCGTTAATTCTCATGCCATATGCAATTTTGAAAAGTGTGAGGCCCTCCGATAATAAATCTGCATTCCTCTTCAACCCATCACAGAATATTAGTATATCATCCACAAAGAGTAAGTGGGTAATGGCCATCCCATTTGAGATTTTAATACCAGAGAAACGCCCACCCACCTTTGCCTCTGCCAGGTAGCGGCTAAGGCCTTTGGCTACAAGGAGGAAGAGTAGAGGAGAAAGGGGGCATCCTTGTCATATTCCTCTCTCCGCTTGAAAAAATGCAGTGGCATAACCATTGAGTAGAATGGAAAAGGAGACGGAGTTCAATCAAGACATTATCCAATTGACAAAAACCAGTCCGAAGCCCAGGTGAATCAGAAGCATTCTGATGTATAACTAGTTTAACTGATCAAAGGCTTTGGATAAATCTATTTTAATCATGACTGCTTTTAGATTCTTTAGTTTAATGTTGTGTAGACCTTCTTGTGCTACTCCAATAGCCTCATGAATTTGTCTTCCTTTGAGAAATCCAAACTGTTCCCCATAAATGTGTTTTGAGAGAATTACATATAGCCTTCTACTGATTAACTTTGAGATAATCATGTATAGAAAATTACAAAAGGAGATCAACCGGAAGTCTTCAAAGGAGGATGGGTTGTCTGTCTTAGGGATCAATTCTATGGAAGTAGCATTGTTTGGGTTGTAAATATGACCTCTCACCCTCGATTCTTCAATCACCTTTAATAGATCAGTTCCAAGAATGTCAAACACCCCAAATAGAATTCCATAGGCCAACCATCTAGGCCAGGACTCTTCCCTTTTTGGAATGAATGTAAGACTTATATCATCTCTTTTTCAGTTTCTGGGGTCATTAAGGATCCAACTTAATCCTCTTCTACAAATATGGGGAAGAGTTGGGCCACCTTAATAATTTCAGCAATGGAAGTCTCCTCCTAAGCCTTAAAAAGTGCCTTCAAATGATTGGTGCCCATATTGACTAGTTCATTGAAACTTGTTACTTCCTCCCCGCTATGATCCCTTAGGCTCCAAATGTTGTTGGCCATATTTTGACCTTTGGAAAAGGATTGGAAGAATTTTGTGTTTTCATCTCCGCAAGCTAGGCACCACGCCCGACTCTTTAATATCCATTGTGACTCTCTTTCTTCCAGGATGACCCTGCGTCTTTTTTCCAAACCATACATGTGATCTTTTTCTTCCTGGCTATAGAACTCTGGCCCTGTCCCATATTGTAGTTCTTTTAGTTCCAAGTCAATATCCCTTCGATGCTGATCATCTTTTAGCTTCTTCTCTCTATCCCAAGTTTTACTTGCTTGTTTGAGTCTTCTGATGTTCTCAACAAAACGTATCACCGCTGGGGTCTGGGTTTGTTCTGGTAGTTTCACCCATAAATCCCTTACTATATCCAGAAAGGTTGTATCTGTGAGCCAACCCTTAAATAACTTTAAGGGGCTTGACACCCTAACAGATTTGGTCCTGAATTCGAACAGAATCGGAAGATGATCCGATTGTCCCCCATAAGTAACCCATTGTCATACTAAAGTAGAAGAATCCAAAAGATCGTCTGTCAGTAAGAATTTATCCATTCGTTTGACCACTGGGTCTGATGCAACCCGTCTATTACACCAAGTGGGAGAGAGTTTTTGGGATTCTACGTCCACCAGCCTCACTTGGTCCAGGAAATTTAGAAAGTAATTGTTTAGTATGTTCGGTGCAGCTCTAGGTCCCCAAACCTCTGATGCGCCTAAAGAGAAATTGAGGTCTCCACCATGTAGAAAGTCCTTATGCTTAAACCATTCTCACTCAGCTATTGTGTTCCAATAGATTTGTCTATATTGATGAAGAACATAGATGTTTATAATAGTTAAATTGCGACCCAGGTCTATGGAATATGGTTAGACTGATCCATGATATGAAAACCCAGACAGTTTCTAGTTTGTAGTTCCTTTCCTTCCATCCAGTGGCAAAACCCCTCGAGCGGACTCTATCATCTACTGCTGCGAACCTCCATCCCAGGAGTAGTGTTTCCAAGGTCTTAACCACTAATACGCTATCACCTAGAGTTTCTTACAGAAGAATGACATTTGGCGAGCATTGTTCAACCAATGTTCATAAAGACAATGTTTTAGAGGGGTTCACCAAACCCCGAAAGTTGAAAGAGAGGACTTTCATGAGGTAACTCCTTCCTAGGGAAGATTTTCTCTAAGCACCCATTTGATTGAGGATTGTCTGCCTGATGCCAAGTCAATTCTAGCCTGATCTCTTGCCAAATATAAATCTGATTTCCAACCCCTTCCTTTACCCACCGAGTGCAAATGGGGTAGTGGCCCCAGCCCCCGGCCAATTGTCAAGAGAGAGCCATTGTCCAGGAGGTCCTCCTTAACCAACGATCTACTCCTAAGATGGTAACAAACATTTTTTTCCTTCCGAGGAGGAGTCTGTTGAGGCTGAGGGTGTGGAAAAAGTGGAAGGGTGGGTGGAGAGATGCATTTTTTCCAAGGAGGTTGGAGAGGGGGTTCCTATAGAAAGGGATGGAGCATCGCTATCTAGAGTGGGAGAAAGGCCAAAAGAGTTCGTATCCACATCCAACATTGTGAACCCCAACCCACCCGAGTTTGTGGATGGTGTGACCAACAAGGGTAAAAAAACCAACGAGGAAGAGGAGAAGGGACACTGGAGAGAGGCCAGACTGACTAAGTATTGAGTCTTCCCTCCTGAAGTAAGTGAAGGAATCACATAATTTACAGCCAAATCTAAAGACTTTGAAGATGTAAAACAAGATACTGCCAAAGTTGACATACCCGTAAGTTCTTGATCACAACGGAGAAGGTTTTCCAAAGAAGGCGAAGAAAATGGACCAGCTGTCGAAGGCACATCCTTCCCAGTTCCCTGGTTGCAACCGCTACCCAAGCCTTATCTCGCCGTGCGTACATCCTCAGTAGACTGCTGCTCCTTTCCTTTGAATTCCCTGACATCCATCTAATGTTCCCATTTATTTCTCGGAGGAGAGGAGGAGGAGATTTTTTATTTTTCCTTCTGATATTTTCCCTTGAATGGGAGGGGGAAATTCGCAATACCATTCCCATAGACATGGAATATATGGAACCTAAAAGGAATTCCTTCGTAGTCGAGGGTTTGTACAAAAGTCATGGCTGCAGATTCTATGGTAATCTCCTGATATAAACCCTTCCGCAGATTAATCTATACTAGAATGTGATCCACTGTCATGTAACCTGTAACTTCAAAAGACATATTAGCTTTGAGGTATCTACCCAGAAGGTTTCCAATTGCTGCAAATCGGTGTGTATTCCAAAATTGAATTGGAAGGCCCGGGAGACTTATCCAAATGGGTTTCTCATCAATCTGTTCTCTCTTCACATCAAAAGTTGGGGTCCAAAATTTTAGTAGTGTAGGGGTGTCTGTAAATCTCCATACCTTATTTAGTACCAAATCCACATCATCCGTGGAGGATAAGGCAAAGGCAAACCACCCTCTAGTAAGTAGCCTAATGTGGGGCATCTTGGAGATCTCTGGTAGCCAGAAATTGGCAACCCAATTTTTTAGGAAAGCCATACCCAGTTTTTTCCCCTGACCCTTCCGACCACTTCTTTTTCCAAGAATTCCAAGACCCTATCCATGGAAACATCCTTGTTGAAGACAAGTCGCTCAATACCAATCCTTTCCCTAGCACACCTGACAACTTTTTCCTATCGTCCTTCCATGTTGATCTGGGCTTTGTTCGATTTTTCCCCATTTTGTGAATTACTGGTGGGGATTCCCTTCTTGGGTTCAAAGGAAGTATCAATGGGAAAAGAATATTCGACCTCGTAGCCTGCGACCCCAGGTTCCTTATCCCCAACCTACTCGGCTTCCACCAGGAAGTCTGATGGTGAAAAGCCTTGTGTGGCGTTGAAATCTTCTGAAACCCCAATTGGGCGCTCAGTAAAATGGGTCTCAAGCAATTCCGAGAATGGTTCGTTGTACCCATAGGATAGCTCCCCCATGAAAAACCCTAGTCTCCCTTTTAGACCTTTTGGTGTCTCGGTGTAAAAGGAAAATTTCCCATCCCATCCTTCAGAGTATACTGGACCTTCCGAAGGTGGAAGCTATTGTTCTGGAGAGGAATTCCTAGCCTGTTTTCCACTGAAAACCACGAACCTCCTAGCTCCATGCTTCGTGGAAAAAAAATATTGTTGTCCCCCTACGTTGTGAGCCCATTTTCAATAAATTCCCCTGACCCACCTATAGCCTTCCAAACACTATCTAGAACTCTTCCCGACGATAAAGCCATATATAGTGAGGTGTGTCCCACAACATCCAAGGAAAAGGAGAATCCCTTGTTCTGTAGCGACTCCATGTTTCGGTAAAGGGCCCAAACTACATCGACCTTACACTGAAAACTATGGTAACCGCATGGTCCTTGGTCACTTCCAGACTAACAATACAAATACCTGCTCAAATCGCCTCCGCCATTGTCATAAACCCTCATCTGACTCCCAAGTCTCTCATCTTCCTACTCCAGAATCCATCATCTAGGAGTATGTGTTATGTGAAACAATGACATATTGAAAAAGGGAGGAAATTGTTCAATTTGCAATGGTTTATGCATTCCATCCCATTCGCTTTCTTACTCTGAAGCTAGGCCTGAAGTATATTCTCATCTACATTTTAAAATTAATTTGAATAGAATGTGTGCACAATTTTAGTTAATGAAAATATGTCTGCAATATTATAATAATAGTCATATAATAATAATAATAATAATAATCTATTTTTAAGGTCACAGCCAAGCCAGACACCAAATTGGTGTATGAGACCCCCTCCTCCCAACGATTTGACTGGTAAAGTTTACGGATGTATATATACTCTACCCTTCTCTGGATTTGAACTTGTGACCTCTTAGGAGGAAGCACATGTTCTTAACCATAGAAAGCCTAGTCTACTACGAAATCAATCAAGCTCTATTCACCAACTGATAATTTAAGGAAAGAGGTCCTAGAGACAAATTATAATGGCACATCAATAATCTTTACCACAAATAGTATCATCCATGTTGAGCACCCAATGATGTCTTCATTAACAAACTATTTTTTTAAGTCGCCTTGTTTTATGGTTACAATGTAACACCATTTGGATGTTCTGAGTACTAGGTATGCTTCTCAAGGCTATAGGCATAGTTCTGAGATGAAATACTTTCCTTAGGCATTATAGGAGGTACTAGAATATTTTGACGATTTTTATAGTAAAATAAGTATAGAATCTAGGCTAATCATTTTAGAAAAAATATGGAAATTAGTGAATCTTCATTTATAATAAAACATGGAAAAATAGCTCATAGGTGAAATTTAGCCCCTAACATTTCCCCTAATAAGAGGCCTGTAGGAATCTATGAGTGGTATGTTATTTCTCCTCTAAAATGTAATGTACAAGTGCACAATAATACATCTGTTTAATATCTAAATGATATAAATTATTTAAACAAATTTGTACAATTGTAGATAACAATCAATTTTTGTGTGCAACATTTTTTGCGTGTGTGTGCATGCGTGCGTGCACACACACACCCACACCCCCCCCACACACACAAATTATGAGGCGCATTGAGGCCAATCTTTAGGAATCGGTTTGAAGATATTAACACAATCAATCATTTTTTCCTTTGTAGAACTCGATTTATAATTGTAAACCATATAATTTATTTTCCAAATTGGAAAGGTAATAAAAGTATAATTATTACACATATTAAAATAAAAATAAATAACAATAACAATAACAATATATATATATATATATATATATATATATATATATATATGGAATCTACATAATAGTAGGGAAATGGAAAAATGAGTATGTGTTTTCTTATGTAGTCTAAACCAACATGTTCATCACTCTTAATATAAAACCAAAGAAACCAAAACAACCAAATCATCCAACATGTAAAGGGAAAGAGACAATACTTTCTATTTTATTTTTTTAATTCATAGGAACAAACACATGTTATAATATCAATTATGTGGGATTTCCCAACATGATGTGGGAAACCCTACTCATGAGAAAATTTCTACACACAAGGTATGAAATAAAATAATGTTTTCCTGAATTTAATTAATCCAAACACAAGCTTATATAGCTTAAATAAAGAAAAACACCTCAACAAACTAGGAGGTAAATGATCAACTAGATCCTAAGAAGTAGAAACTAAGCACAATAATAGAGATAGTTAGAGATATGATCTCAACTACTACATGAGAATTGGAAACCAAAATGATTTGTCACACCAAACCAATAATAATACTCTCCTACCAAAATAATAATGAGAAATAAATATGTCAAGGATAAGGACTAAAACACATATTCTAAGAATAAGGACTAGAGTCCCTATCATTCCTCCCAACAATAGAAACATTGACCTCTAATGCTTTTAGGAGAGAGGGAAAATTTGTTGAAGTATAATTTGAATGATCTTCTTGTGGGTGTTAATATTTTTTAATGATAAGGAAGGAAGTGGTAGATTCTTGACAAATTCGGTGAGACAAATACCTACAATTGAAATTACAGAAATAAAATTCTACCCTAGAAGAGCCAAATGAGACAAACACCTACAAATAATTGCATAATTAGATCAAAAGAATTCTGAAATCCAATTGAAACTCTCCCATCAAACAAGTTGTTAAAAGGATATAACACCATACAAAGAAGTGTGATCTAAATGACAAAGCTATTGATGTATAACGGAGTGATTTTGAGCCTCCAAAAGATATTCCAACAAAAACATGGATTTGGGACATTGATTCCTTGAGAACATACTAAAACCAGACATATAAACTCCCAGATTTATGGATATCAAAGAATGTTTGTGAGAAATGCATAAAGGAGTGGGAAAAATCACCACTCAGTGTAGTGTTACAAACAAGCCTAGAGTCTAAATAAGTTGTTGTTTGAACATGATCGATGAAATATAATAGTGACCACAAATGTCATGAGATTTTTATCCTTGAATAAAAACCAAATATAAGCATGTATATATCCCTATAAAATACCTTTGATTGTAGAATGCAATAGTGCAGATGATGTTGAAAATAATGGTGAGACACCAAATCTATGGGTAGAAGATGATCAAATACTTATGGAGTGGAATGAATCATCCCTTTTTTTCCTTAAATTTTTAAACAAAGTAAGCCAAAATTTGAGTTGTAGATTACATAGATAGGTACATATGGTGGAATTTAAAGGAGTAGGAGGAAGAGATCATCTAAGAATATGTAGTGGTGATATCATTTTTAGTTGAATCTCAAACAAGTTTAGGATGGATGTTGGAGTTACTTCACACACACCTAGGATTTCTTTTCCCTAAGGTTTTTCCTTGTTTATTAGTCATAATTAGTCATTATCCAGTCTCCTATATTTTAGGGGAGAATATTCCACCTGGAGAATATTTTCTTTCACTTGACACTTCAGTTTGACTAGTTGAGTTGAGTTTAGATGATGCATTGGTTTTGTCACGATGCAACATTGGGATCATCACCATATAATGAAAAATTTCCTTGGGACCATCACCAGACTGACGCATTACCCTTGATTCCCTGAGTTAAATTCTCACTACTCTCTGTTTAGTTAGTTAACTATAGACTAGTTAACTAGTTAACTCAACTAGGTGGCAATTCACTCCCGTAACTGCCTGAGAGACTAGACTAGGTGTCAGTTCACCCCTGTAACTGCTGGTGTGTGTCCAGATCACTCTAGATCACCACTATGATGCATTGGTTCTCCTCCAGTGCACCCTCATTGATTTATACAGAGTATATCATGTGTAAATTATTCATTTTATTCATAACGGTTAATGAGAATTATTTCATTCTTTCTCTCCTTCTTCTTCTTTCTCCTTTTCTCTCTGCAAATATGTGTATTATTGTTTAGCTATATCTATTCTATGCAATTTCAACACATTTACATGATATTAGATCTGATGGACTACTAAGAAAAAGCTACACCAAAAATTTTTGCAGGTACAAAAGATTGAAGACAACGGAAAGATGGATTTCCAAAAAGAATTCATTTTTACACCTTACAACTACTTTGCATGGAAGGAGAAAATAGTCATACATATCTGGACCAGAGGATTGTATAGCTTAACCTTGAATACCGACACATAATTGATATCATCCATATAAAAATCCAAGTACTTAAATCGGATGGATGAGGCACTCAGAACGATTTGCAGTCTAATTTCTCCTGATCTCCTTTTTCACATATCTTCTTGTAAGACTCCCAATGAATCCTATACCACTTTGTAAGGGCTCTTTGAAAAACATGATGAGAGGAGGGGACACATGTTGTAGGTGGAACTTCTCACATTGGATCCAAAAAGCTTCGACAATATCCAATATTTATTTACAAAATTCAAGGATTTACTGTCGCAACTCAAATCTTGAGGGGTTAATAAATCGAAGGAGGAGAAGAAATGGTTCTCACCATTCTCGCCAAGCTTGGTGATAATTTTTTTGTATTCATATACACATTCCATTCTGTTAGATTCACCTTTGGAGCCACCTGTAATATGCCTTCTCTCGAGGACTTTATCGAATCCCTGACACAAGAGAAAAACAAACTCATCAACATGGGCACAATGAAAGGCCCAAGGGTGCATGCACTCACTATGCAATATGGAAGCCACAAATATCATAAATCTAAATATAAATATAAACTGAAAGATCATACACATACGAAGAAGGAAGGGCACACAAAACCCTTCACCGATGCCTTTGAATCCAAAGGGGAAAAGGGAAGAAAAGGGGAGAAATGCACGTAATGTCACAAAGGATTCCATCCAAAATCCGCATGCATGCAAAAGAAAATATATATAATGTCTCAAATAATTTAGTAAAACAACCTTGGATATCGCATCCTCGAGGGTGCCAAGAAGAAGCTAGAAGATCCAAATTCCAAGAAAGGCAATTCTAGCCATGCCTTGATTGCCATCAACTCCTATCCTGATGCTTGGATCGTAGATTCAGGAGAATCACATCACATGGATTCCTCCAAAGCAGTATATTCTTCTTTGGATACATGAAAATTTCCTCCTATTCTGATGGGGGACAACTCTTCTGTTGAAGTCACCGACAAAGGAAGGATTGAACTCACCAACGAAATCTTTGAGAATGTGCTACAAGTTCCCAAACTTTCTTTCAACCTTCTCTCTTTGTATATGATGAAGAATTTTGGCAATAGAAAGAAAGTCATATTCACACCAAATTCTATGGACATATACGACATGCAAACCAACTCCAGGGTTGCTACCGATGATTTAAATCATCAGTCTAGATTGTATACTTTTTATGAATTCATTAAACCTGATTCTGCTTTACTTCTTACTCATGCTAATCAAAGTAGTAGGATATGGAACGAAAGGTTTGGACATTTTAATTTCACATACATGCAATAACTTAGCAAGAAAATATTGGTTGATGGTCTACCATAAATCCATTTCTCCAAGGGAGTATGTGAGGGATGTGTTCTCGGAAAACACCCTCAAGAGAAATTCGACAAAGGAAAGTCTCAGAGAGATTATGCACCTTTAGATCTGATCCACAATGGCCTTATGGGTCCTATTATCACTCCAGGAAACTCTTCTAGGTTGTAGCTCGAAGATGTTGGGTAACTTAACTATTTTCTCAATGTTAAATATATAATTGGATCAAGATGGATAACTAACTCACTGAATCTTACACTCAAGACAGTCTAGGTATATTCAACATTACAAGGCCTTCAAGAGCTATTATCAGACAGGTTGTGTATCAAATAGAACATAATCTAATCACATAAACCAAATCACACATATATAAAACAATAGGTATGATGGGTCTAGAAACTAGTACAATAGCTTATGATCCTTTGCCAAATAATCAAATAGTGAGATGACAGTCACCTATGGATTATATGAGCATAGACAGAGAGTGGCATTCACTCATAAACATAGACAGATAAGAAAGAAGGAATCAGATAATATCAATGAAAGAAGCTTGCAAGTCTCTTATATTAAATAAAGTGTCTCAACACAAAATACAATAATCTAGTATCCAAAATCGAACCAATATTCCTCAAACGTTTATGGATTTATAGCCTTTACATGAGAAATCTAGATCCTAAAATGTTGGATCCGATTTACTTGAAATAGTAAGTCAAAATCTAGTACAAGAAAATAGGAAGAGATGCTAAAAACTAGGTCAATATCCTCATCCTTGATGATATCCATATCCTTCAAAACTTTGACAAGTGTAGAAATCCTTCCAAGGCTGTTGAGTATCCATAGAAGATAAGATAAGTTGAATCTACTATTTCTGGCAAAACCTGTTTCTGTACCGAGAAAATAGGTAGCTAATTACACATTTCCACCTTGCTAAACGCCTCAAATATCAAAACAAAACCTTAAATCTGATGTGTTTAATTATTATCCATCTTTTGAAACCATCCTCGAGGCATATGATTAAGAAAAACTTGTATTGAGGCAAAAATACAACCTCTCTTCCCTGTCTGTAACTTTTGGTGGATAGAAGAGTTAAAATCTAAGATTCTATGCCATCGAAAGCTCTGCTTTCGGTGGCTAATGAACAATGAAATGTCCGCCTAAGCCATCAAAACCTAAGATTAAAAATAGTTCACAAAATTGTAAAAATGCATTACCTCTGTGCTTTAAGAACTTCAAGGTTGTTCCTCTAGAGTCTTTATAGTCTGAGCAAGGTTCTTTGTGGCCACTGGTAGGTCCTCCAAGCCTGAGTGAACTATAGGCTTTGGATTTTTAAGCATGAGTTTAATCTTTGAATACCTAGCAACCTTATATGCCTTCTGGTTTGCTTGAATTAGTTTTATGTTTTGCATCTCTAGCTTGACATACATCTTAGCAAGTATATGGAAAGAATCATACAATTCAATATTTCTTTCTACTAAATTTGTATTCCTTCTCTTGATTTCTCTTTCAATAATTTCAAGTTCATATACTTGCCTGATAAGTTGATTTATCTTTTGTGATGAAGACTTCTTTGGTTTGCTGGTTGATGCTTCAACAACTTGCTGGTCTTGATCTCCCTTAGGTACTTGTGAAAGAAAGTATTCATGCTCTGTCACCGGCTCTCCTACTGGAACTACTTCTAGAAGACCTTGCTCTGCCACAACTTCCTCATACTCTGTTGCAACAGGCTGTTCTTCATCCTCAGAGTCTGTGTAGGGGAGATTTAGGATGTTTTTATCTCTTGGAGGAGATTCTGCTTTCCCTGTATCATGAATGAAATCCAATATTTTCTTAACTTTCCCAAGCTTAGAAGATGGAGAGGGAATATCAACTACAACTGGAGAGATGGCTCTCCTCTTCCTCTTTCCACTTCTAGGAGTAGAAAACTTCTTTGAAGAAGGCTTCTCCTTATCTCATGGCTGAAAGTCTGTCTCAAATTCATTCCAAAAGAGGAAATGATCCCATTTCTTGTTCCTTCTCTTCAATAGCTCACAAACCATGAGTGTGATTATACCATGATGAAAAAGCCTACCCTTAACTTAGAATGGTTTTTCTTGAACTTGGTAGGCCATTTTCTTCAAGCTCTTGTAGAGGTAATAAGGCAAGTTCAAAGTAGTTCTTCCAATGAAGTGGTTCATCAATTTGAAATCATAGACCATTACCCTACAGTATCTACCTTCATAGGTTATATAAACAAGGATGGCTTTTAAAAAGTTCTTCCATTTATCCTCAAGAAAAGACATGGGAATGTCTTTCTTCGAAATTAAACTTTTATGCTTTGGTTTGAGATAGGACCTAAACTCCACATCCTTGGTGTTTGTAGTCTTAAACCATCTCTCTCCAGTTCTAGGCAGTTCCGTCACCTTTGCTATGAGAGCTTCATCTACTATGAATTCATCATGGCCAATGACAGTTTTTCTCCCATCGAAAGTCAGAGCAAAAGCCTCTGCTACCTATTGGTGAGAGCTCTGCAACTTTTTACAAAACCTGTAACACCCTGCATCTTTGAATAACTGACATACTTTTGGATGTGACTCTAGGTAGCGTATGTCATTTAGCTCTTTCCTAAGAGAAGATGCTCCTCTCCTCATCTGGTAAACTACTCTTGTACACCTGCAAATAAAAACTCGAGCTTGGGGAAGACCACACAACGCAGATGGGGGAAGGTTATGGCTCAGCTACGACAGAGGCGAAATATGAGGAAAGTTTATAAGATGGCCCTGACTTTGAGGGATTTGAAAGAAAATGAGGATTTGAAATGGTAATGATTAGTAGATCAATCTCGAAGGTTATAAAGGTACAAATAGCCACGTGATTTTGTTGGCGCTGAATTTGGAATAATTTAATTAATCGTGTAGATCTCGAATCCTAGATTTTAGGAAAGGTGTAAGATAGAGAGGGTTTAGGGTTAAGTAAATCACATCAATATTCATAATGAAACTAAAACACCTCTTACCAAGTAATCATCGACCACTTCCTATCTTTTCGACGGCTAATGAGTAATCATAATCCTTCAAACTTGTCGTTTCATGCATGATGAAGAGACGTGCTAGCCTTTTCCAAGCTCCTCCACTTTCGGTGGCTAGAGTAGCCCTGGATTTCGTGTTTTAGCTTTTGAAAGAGAAGGCTTTCGGTGGCTAATGAACATTTGAATAGTCCGCCTAAGCCATCGAAACCTGAGATTTGAATTTTTTTGAAATGAAAAGAAACCAAATGTTTTTCAAACTTTATTACATGCATAAAGCTCTAAAAAATGAGCCTTAAAAAATTTAGAAATGTATTTTTTGAATGACATCCTATCACCTAAAATAAAACAACTTGATTAATTTATTTGAGGAGATAACAMTGRCTCCTATTGRGGGTGAAAGCCTCCCTRTGAGGTTTCMAGAACMACAGAACCAATGCCTTTCCTRTAAAACAAAAAWTCAAACCTATCTACTAGTGTTTCCATTGGGCATGGAGTTATTTTGCAAAAAACAAAAACTGAAAATAAAATTTACAATGGCAAGGCTTTGAAGCCTTAGACAAAAAAGAGTTTCAGAAAATGCCCATTCACTGGGCCACCAAACATTTCTTCACCTTCCATTGTAGAATGAAAGTGTTGTTATGTTGTACTTGATTTATTGTACTTGATTTATCATGAAAGGACTGGTCCACAAAGAGGCAAACTTGCCATGATTTCCTTTATCTTGTCTGAGATCATCCCATTTCAGAACCTAGTCACCAACCTGAAAGTTGTCCACCTTTTCTTTTTTGTCAAAAGTATCCTTGATCCTCTTTTGATGAGATTTTGATTTGTCCACCAACTGTTCTCTGACTTGCTACAGTTCTACCAAGTCAAGCATTCTTCTCACCATGTCATTTGATTCAGTTTGTTCTTCCTGAAAGAACTTAGCCACTGGTAGAACTAGTTGAATGGGAAAAATGGCATCAGTGCCATAAACTAGTTTGAAAGGAGAATTCCATATAGATTTCTTGTTTGTCACTCTTTCATCCCAAAGAGAAAACTTTGGTTTAGAATCCTAGCTCTTTTGATTCTCCTCCAACAACTTTCTGATGATTCTGACTAGACTCTTATTGGATGACTCAGCAAGGCCGTTTCCTTGAGGGTAGCAGGAGGTAGAGTGTAGCAATTGAATTCCCATTGACTTACACATGTCAACCAATGCATCAACTTTAAAGGTTGTTGCATTTTCTGTCACTAGCCTTTTTGGGCAGCCAAATCTGATCAGTATCTTTTCATAGACAAACTTCATGATGACTTGATGAGTGGCATTTCTAGTGGGGATTGCCTCTATCCACATGGTAAAATAGTCAGTGGCTACCAGGATCCACTTATTTTGACCAGTAGATGAAGGATTAATCTCACCTATGAAATCTAAGCCTCACTGCTGAAAGGGACCATTCACTACAATAGGTCTCAGGGGCAGAGATTTGAGTTGGTGCTTCCCTATGAATATTTGGCACTTATCACAAGATTTCACAAAGGCACACACATCTGAAAAAATAAAAGGCCAATAGTACCCAACCCTTACGATCTTATGAGCTGTGGTATTCCAGTAATGATGGCCTCCACAAATACTTGAATGGAATTGATGCATGACTTTAGCTGACTCATCTTTGTCCAAACATCTCAACAGTAAACCAGAAGGATCTTTCCAATACAAAAGATTATCATTTATGCAGAATTTAATTGCTATGAGCTTAAGAGCTCAGACTTGAGTCATGCTAAGTTCAAGAGAAACCTCCAACTTCTTCAAAAAATGAACAATACCTAAATACCACTCGCATGAAGACAAACTCTCATCCACCTACTGGCTGTCATGTTGCTCTTCTGTTGCTACCTCTATCTGCAAGCTTGTTGAACTTACCCCAATGAAATTTATGCCTAAAAGATCACATTTCTCTTCTGTCATGAGCTTGGCAAGGCCTTGGCCTTTTACCATCTTGGTGGGATTCACTTCTATGTCAAACTCAATCAGATTTGCAATCCATTTGGATCTCTTTCCATCAATATTAGGTTGGGTCAAGACATCCTTTACAAAGGATGAAGAAACATAGGAAACAACCTCTGCATGGAGGATATAAATTCTGAAAATTTTTAATGAATTAATGAGAGCATAGGCTTTTTTTTCTATAGGATCATGCCTTAGTTCAACATCCCTGAGTGATTTGCTGAAGAAAGCCACCGAGTGATCAAGACTTTCATCATCTTTCTGTAACAAGACTGTTACCACTGTGTCATAGGAAGCAAAAGAGAAAATATATAAGTTCTTGGTGTAATCTGGGCTGATTAGAGTAGGATATTCCATGATAGCTTGCTTGATATCCTGGAATGAACTTCTTGCATTGTCTGTCCATTTGATCTCAGATCCCTTTTTCAGCATAGAGGTTATATGTTTCACTAACTCAGCAAAATTAGGAATAAACCTTCTGACAAAATTGATCTTACCGAGTAGGGATTGGATATCCTTCTTTGACCTTGGTATGGAAAACTTCTGAATTGCTTCAACCTGAGATGGATCAATTGTCACTCCCTTTGCTGAAACAATGTGGCCTAGGATCTTACCCTTCTTGAGAGAAAATTGAGACTTTTTAGGGTTCAGCAAAATCCCGAACTGTCTGCATTTCAAAAATACTCTTTTCAGATGCTTCAGATGCTCTTCATGATTGTTGGAATAGACTGTGATATCATCAAGATAGATAAGGACAAACTTGTCCTTCTCTTCCACAAATTCTATGTCCATGGCCCTCTGAAAGGTGGCCTCGACATTCATTATCCTGAATGACATCTTGGCGTACATGAAGGTACCCCAAGGAGTAGTAAAGGAAGTTTTCTCTCGGTCATCAGGGTGCATAGAAACCCGGTTATAGCCTGAGAAGCCATCTAGGAAAGACATGACACTAGCTCTTGAAACTCTCTACAGCAAATGCTCCATCTTAGGCAGGGGATAGTTGTCTTTTTTGGAGCATTTATTCAGGTTTCTAAAATCAACGCATAACCTGATCTCGCCATTTTTCTTCCTCGCTATCACTAGGTTTTCAACCCATTTAGAGTATCTCAGTGGAATTATGATTTTGGCATCAAGGATCTTTTTGATTTCTTTTTTTATTACAGGCAATAAGAGAGGCCTGATAGGTCTCAATTTATGTTTGAATGGGATCGTGTCTTTCTCCAGGGGAATCTTATGTTGAATGACATCAGTACTATAGATTTTCAGATCACTGTATTCCCAGGCGAATACATCAGCAAATTCTTTCATAAGACTGCAATATTCTGACCTCTCATCAACAATTAACTCAATGGTCATATTTATGAATTTAGGATGACTTTGGCTTCCTATATTGTGCTCATGGACAGTAGGATCCTTCTTCTTCTTATCAGGTTTGTAGGGGACATCATTTTGGTCAAAAATCTTCTCAAGAGGTACCAAACCCCGAGGTATATGATTGTTAGGCAGCTGAACAATATCGTGTTGACCCATTTTTCTCTTCAACTTAGGCTTTTTGGATTCCTCTACATTTTGATTTTTCTGGTCAATATGCATATCAGAAAATTCATCTATGACCTGGAGAAATCTACTAAGCTCATCATCATCCTCAAAGACTTTCCAATACTTGACATTGTCAGGTAGGGATGGCCTGTATTTGAATTGGATTTCATAGTTTAGTCTAGGAGGCATGGGAGGAATGAACATATTGGCTGAGACATCAAGGGAATCAACTAGGTGGTTCATAGTTCTAGGTATATAAGAAATATCAAAAATGGAAAAAGAGTCCTTGAGTTTCCATGCCTCATCTCTGTAATCTTTCAACCTGACATGTTTTTCTTGGAAAGTACTGTTCACTTGTTGTATGATGAGATCTGCATCTCCAAACACCTTTAGACCTGTGATTCCCATCTCCTTGGCAAAATTTAATCCCAACAAAAAAGCTTCATACTCTTCTATATTGTTAGTTGTCTTGAAATCAAGTTTATAAGACACATGAATAGCCTCCTTTGAAGGAGAAATCAAAACTACACCTTCACCTGCTGAGTCTTTGGTATTGGCACCATCAAAGAACATGCTCCAGATGGGACTACGCTCTCCATCAGACTGCTGATAAGTAGGTATTGTGATATGCAAAGGAGCTGGCTGAGAGTCATCTATTTGCAGAATGAATGCCCCAAAGTCCATGTCCAATTCATAGATGGGATGGTTTATAGAACTCTTCTCATCACTAATGATGTAGGCAAGATGATTTTCTCTATAAAGTCTCTTTACCTCTCCTCCAAACACTGGGACTGTGGCATAATAAAGATCCATCTGTAGGGTACCACCTAGCCTTTTTCTCCATGAACGTGACAAGAGGAGGCCAAACTTGGGTTGGATATCAGCCACTACAATATCCATTACCATGCTTCTCATTGGTAGCTGGGCAAGGTTTATGACAAGGTCTTTTATGAGGCCGAGGCATCTAACTTTCCTAGAGTCAAAAGAGAAGAGATCATGGTAAGGTTTTTTGATGTCAAGCCCAAGCTCATCCGTCACTGCTTTAGGAATAATATTGTGTGATGCTCCTGAGTCAAGCAAGAAATTGTGAAGAATATTTTCATGGATATTCGGGGATATGTAGAAGGGTGGACAAGAATCATCTCGGTTCTCAACCATAGGTCCTATAGTCACTATGAGCTTATCATATTGAAGGTTTACATAATTAGCAGCTATGGGAGTCTTTGGTTGAAGGGAGTTTAGGATAGCAGACTTGAATATATCATTCTTCATGAGTTCATTCAATGGCATAGGTATTTTTACCTTCTGAATTTCTGATTCGAAATTAAATGAATAGGATATTTTTTCGGGAGGTCTTACCTCGTTAGAGGGAACTTTGAGGGACACATGATCCTTAGCTTGGGGCTACAATGGATTCTGCTACTGTTTTGTAGGAGTGGACATCTACTTTGCAGGAGCAGCAGGCTGCTTGGTAGCATCATTGTTTAGTTCTAACTGATGATGTCAATTAGAGTTTATTTAATGTCAACCCGGGAAGGTAAACTTAGAAGCGCTACCTAAAATATATAGATCTAGAAATATTCCTAATATGTCCGAGATCTTAAAGTTCCCTTACAAAAACATATTCATCAAAATCTCTTTCAACAACTAATCAAACCTAAATCTAACAATTGTCAAGATCCTAAGGTTCTCTTACAAGAACACCTGAATTTTAGGATCTCCTCCAATATTAGAACATTTAACAAAACTTAAAAGTTGAAATGAAACAAACCTAAATCTAATAATTGTCTGAGATCTTATGGTTCTCTTACAAAAACACTTTCAAATAAGATCCTTCCAGTATTAGAGCATTTAACAAGACTTTAAAATATGAAATAAAACAAAAACATAAATTAAATTATACCTAAAATAAGCAAATAAGCATGCAAGTGAGGCCATGGGGTCCCTCCATAACTCCACAAGCACACCACTTCAAAGGAGACTCAGATGTAGAAGCAAAATCGAAGTATGATTCTTTATTTTAAAATCTTCATTACAAACCAACTCTAAGGTTACAACTCTAAGCTTATAAGATGACATACTCCAAAATTCTAAGATTACAAAACTTTAGGATTACAAATGGAGGAGATTGTACTCCTATTTATACAATGGGATGAGTAACAAACTCATAAATGTGATC
>JASDQU010688379.1:9293-22486 GCA_032191745.1 Picea mariana
CACTTGGCCTGTTCATGGCCGTCCTTTATAAGGAATGTATCTATATGTATTGAGATAAGAAACAAACTGATGGAATGGCATCTAGAGCAGCTGCTGTTAAAATTCAAATCCCAAAGTCCTCAGTTTCTGGATCAACTCGCCTTACAGCCTGGAACAAGGAAATAAGAAGAGATAATTCAAACTCCCCAACTTCTTCATTTTCATTCCAATCTTGGCATTCTACATCACCAGAATCATCTCTGAGGAAAACTAACCGCAGAAATCAATCTGAGCATTCTCATTGTCTGAACCCATCAACAGAAATATCTCAGAAGAGAAACAACCATGGAGACTCTGAGAAGAAAACTGGCGCCAGAAGCTTTTTGAAGGAAAATACCCATTCCAGAACTGAAGATCACATTCCTACTGAAGAGTTCAGCTCTTCTTTGAGAGAAGAAGAAGAAACACAGAGTACATTGACTCAACCGAAAAGGCCTCAGAGACATGTGAAGAAATCATCAAAACAGGGTTTAACAGGGCTGCATGTATTGGCTTTGTTTGGTTTTGTGGCTGCCGTAATAGCACTATTTTTAAGTTGGTCATATAGTAACAAGTTTCCATCACTTCTCCCCAGAGTTTCTTCTACCGACACTAAATTGGAGGATCTGAATGCTTATCTGGAGGAATTTTTAAGCAAGGCAGAGAGATGGATTGAGGAAGAGTTGGATTCGGCCGATGACAGGTTAGTTGGGAAGTTGCAGCACTTGAAGTTATACTTGGAGGCGATGATCAGAGAGCAGTCCCGTGTTGTTGCCACCCAACTGGACGACTTGCATGGGCGTATGCCGGGGTTGGAAGAGTCTTTGATGAAATTTGGAGAAATGGGTCTTCTTACTGCCACAGATGCCATGGATCTTGTCAATGCTGTTATGAATGAAAAGGGTGAAGTTGCAGATAGGAAGTCTGCCATTAGTTTCAGAGATTTCCATGCCGCGATACAGAAGATGATTGAAGCAGAGATTGAGAAACATTCGGCTGATGGAATAGGGAGAGTGGATTACGCAGTAGCTAGTGGTGGAGGGAAGGTTTTAGATCATTCTGAAGGATATTACCCTGGCAATAAGTTGGCTGTGTCTTGGAGAGATATCCCCAAAAGGATATTTTCCTTGAACAAAATTCACCCTCTTGCTAATGAAATACTGAAACCCAAATTCGGTGAGCCAGGGAGGTGTCTTCCACTCAAGGGTAGTGATGTTTTGGTCACCATCAGGCTTAGGATTCCCATTTTTCCTCAAGCCGTCACTCTGGAACATGTCTCCAAGGTAGCACTCTTTTTCTTCTATTTATTTGAAGCAGTTCACTTCTGTTTGCTTTCTGCCTTTTTTCTCTTAATGGGAAGTTTCAAGAAACGTGTGCTGAGGGGCTGCACGCATGGTATATGAGGCATGTCTGTTCTGCTAAAACAAAACCACCAAACATTAATGACATCAACCAGGGTAGGGTTGGCCATCTTCTACAGACTTGCTTCCTCAAGATGCAGATTTCTACCAGTGCTAAACTTGTAGGTGGAGGGAACATGGCAAGGAGGTCCCTCTTTGCTCCTTGTTTGAATGGACCTTTGCATCCACTTTCTACTGTTGAGAATTTGGCAAAGGGATCTTGATGTTCCGAGGTCTTCTTCATTTATTTGTCTCACAAATGCAGCTGGGGTTGGGTTTTCTTCTCCTCTTTCCTCTTCCTGAAATGTGGTCTTCTTTTGTGCCTGAAAGTCTATAGGAGTATTTTTATCCTTCATCAGTTCTTGGTCCTTGTCATTGGCTGTTGTTTCTATAATTTTGGTTGCCTTCTAGTCCAACAGGGTCTTATTTTTCTCCTTCTCTCAACTTTTTGAAACCCACTGCATACCACCTATGGGGAGATCAGTTACAGCCTTCAATTTCCTTCCACTTGCTGTACCTTTCTTGTGCAGGCAGTCATTAGATGGTCTACATCTTGGCAGAGTCTTCATTTGAAGATTGTATTCTCATAGTCCAATGGTCGGGTCCATTGAGATCCTTTGCAATTTAGGTTAACCCTATGAGGCAAACCTTTGTTTAACTCCAGTTCTATGCATGTTCAGGTGCAAATGAAGATTTTATCCTCTTCCTTGGTCTTATCGAATTTTATAAATTGACCTAAGAAGAGCTACTCTTTTATATTACCCCATAAAGCAAGGAGAACCCTAGCCAGATTGCAAAGGTTTCTGCTATGGCAAGCATTCTTAGTCACAAGATTCTGTTTCTCATTATTCGATATCCATACCCACTTCTAGAGCTAGCTTCGGATTACCTAGTTATACTAACTGTACAGTCACACAATCCCTTTATGCCATTTCTCTCTTGCTCAGATACTAATAACATTGATGGTTTCAGTGTCCTGCCTTATAGACTGTATTTGACTTGTAGTTGTTATCTATGTGAGTCTGTAATATATCTTACTACAGTGGGATATCCCTATGTTGAGATTTTGTTCCACCTCAATAGTTCCCTTCTTTTCCACCACTGCCATTACTCACAATACAGTCCTAAAGCTTTATCAAGCAGGTACAGTTCGGTGCGCAGATCCTCATTAGTGTCCTTTCTAAGGCTAGCATTGTTTGATGCCTGTGTGTGTTAAGATGATATCCATGCCCTTAGCCTAGTGGATAGTTTCTTTGGGTATTAGTGCTTACACACTGTTGCTATCTAATCTACCACACTAAGTTCCTCACATACGGTTGACAATATGCTTTTATATTAGAAATTTATCTGCTTACCAAACTAGATATACATATTATATAACTGGGTCCGTATTATTACAAGCATTCTCACTGTATTTAGGTCTCAGTTTCTCTTGTATTTTCTTCATTATCGGTTGAGATGGTTTCTGCACTGACTGGTCCTGTTCCTTGATTACTTTTTACTGGATCAGAGCGTGGCATATGATCTAACAAATGCACCAAAACACTTCAAGGTTTATGGGTCGACTACAACAGACGAAAACCAGCAATTCTCATGGATTTTGCTAGGAGAGTTCACTTATGATATTACTACTGATAGCAATGTACAAACATTCAGTCTAACTAATGGGGTGACAGTGGATAAGATAGATAAAGTGAAATTGCATATATTGTCAAATCACGGGAGCCATTCCTACACCTGCATTTACAGAGTCCGGGTGCATGGCCATGTGCAGAGAATATGATAGATAGGCATACTGGTTTTCGGTTCATGAAAGAGTCTAAAGCGAGTTGGATATCCTTGGTAACAGCAGTCAGACATTTTGGCAACGAATTGGGAACTCTTTGTGGGCTACAATGTGCAGATCGTTGGTTCAGCTGTGGCTTATCATAACTAATTTAAATTTGATTCTCAGCACACATTTTGTGGCCTTTACTGAAAATTTCTTAAGAGTTTTGCCCAAGTTTAACCATAAATTAAGTGGCTGAAAGCAAAAAGAAGAAAGAAGGCAAACTGAGCCAAGGGAAATATTGGTGTTGAAACTGTCACACTAACTTGTCGTCAACATCATTTGGTGGTGTAACTCTGTTATAATCCTCCATGACTTTTTAAACTATTTTGACGAGTAATGTCTTATTAGTCCCTGCAGAAGTTCGTTGTTCCCAATGTTGTAAATGTTTAGATGTCCAAAGTTTTGAGCTTGGACGCTCTTTTTTAATTTTTATTACATTTTTACTGAAATGTTTACATACCGAAAGTTCTGAGCATCAAAGCTGTTTTTAAATGTTTTGTTATTTCTATTTGTATTGAGATGTTTACATATCGAAGGTTTAGAGCATTGACACTTTTTTTGAGGTGTTTGAATAGGCTTGTCAGCTTAAATGTTTACATAGTGCGAGGTCCTTAAATAGGCCTGACATCTTAAATGTTTGCATACTGCGAGGCCCTTAAATAGCTTGACAACCTTAATCGTTTAACTAAATAGGTTTCTCAGAGTACAATTTTCCTCAAATTTTTCCAAACAATGTTGCAGTGAATTTGGACAATATTGTTGTCCACCGCTAGTTGCATAGCCATTGTATGTTTCATACTTCTTCTATGCTTGGAATGCAATTTGGTCATCGTTGAAGATACATACATTGCTTATTGGTTCAGTGGGCGCTTTTTGTTCGCTGGTTCATCAGTTATTGCTTCTTGTTGTTTGGTTCAACTTTGAAAGGTTGAGGACCTGCACCTGCAGTTGGACCTGTTGGTGCTTGGTGCTTGTTTTTGTTTACTTCAACTTTGCAGAGTTGGGGTCCTGCATCCGCAGTTGGAGTTGTTTTTTTTTACTTTGCAGGGTCCAGGTCCTACACCCACAATTTGACCTACGCTTCTGTCATTCATTGTTGCGGAGTAAGTTTCGATGCCATAATTTCATTTCTATTCGTTCTTTGTTGTTCACTGTTTGCAGTTTGCAAGTAAGAATGTTTGATTATTTCTACTGACATGCTCGTCATATGTTTCGGGTTTCTTTTGTGCTTAGGCTGCAATTTGGTAATCATTGGAGATACATATGTTGTTTACTGGTTCAGTGATTGTTGCTTGTTCATTGCTTCGTTGGTTCGTCGGTTGTTGCTTGTTGTTGTTTGGTTCAAGTTTGCGAGTTTGAGGTCTTGGGGATGCAGTTGGGCCTGTTCATGCTTCCTCGCTGGTTTGTTGCTTGCTGTTTTCTTTTGTTTGCTTCGACTTTGCAGGGTTGGGGTCCTGGGCCGACAGTTGGAGCTAATTTTTTTGCACTTTGCGGTGTTCAGGTTCTGCACTCGCAAGTGGACCTGCAGTTTTGTCATTTGTCGTGTCTGGCGAAGTCGAGATTTGACGCCTGTCCCGTGCCTGCCTGTTCTACTCTTAAATTTTGCTCCAATTTTTTTTCCTAGCTCTGGACCATACCTACATGCCTTTGCAAAATGTTCTTGTAGAAGAAAAGGATACTGAGATGGTGCTAGCAAGAGTGGTGTTCCGTGGATTGCAAATTGCAATATTCATTTTCTATGCTGCTTGGCGTGCAACATTGCTAGCATAATGAATGTGTTCTCAAATGCATCACACCATTTGCATTTGGACGAAACCATGATCATTCTAGGATACTTCAGTGTTGACATGATACAAAATAGTGGCATAACAAAGAATTGGACAACTACATGTGCAATTACAATGTCCGTTGTCTTTTTGTTAAGATAAAACATGTGCAAAACACACTTATTAACCATATATGGTGAAATGTGCTCATATCATAATACAACCTCTTTATCCTGTACACAGACTGGTCCGACCACGATACAATTTGTCTTGTACTTGAAATATGAGATGTACATCAAAGATACTGCAAAATTATATTCCCATGTCTCAAAGCATATCTGGATACTTTGCTGCACAAAACCAAAATCATTTAGCTATGGCCATGCAATTTCTTAATGTTTTATGGCTTGGAATATATTTTGGGCAAGAAAAAATCTATATCATTACAACCATGGATGAAGAAAAACAAAGGTTCATGTTTTTAACTATCTTTTATTCTATTCCTTGATTCTCATTTACTATATGTACATATTACTTGTTCTCCCCTGCATACCAGCTTCCATTCATGTTCATTGTATTTTGTGCGTTCCCACATTGAAACAAACAAAATAACCGGAGAAGACGATTGAGTCTTTACCGCAAATGTAAAAGAGGAGATGCAAAGGTGCATACTTGTACTGTTATTTCATATTCCATTGTTTTGTATTTCATTTATTGCCTGTATATGTGTTCACCTAATTTATTGTATGTAGATATTGTGTATCTTCCTACATAATAACTTATCTTCATGTCCTTTGTATTTTCTATGCCGCTACATTGAAATAAATCGAACTCTGTTTATTTTTTTACATGTCTTCCTGCATACCAACTTCCTTCATGTCCATTGTATTTTTCTGCATTGCTACATTTAAACAAACATAATAGCTGGAGAATACGATGGACTCTTTACCGCAAATATAGAAGAGGAGATACAAAGGTGCATGCTTCTACTCTTATTTCATATTCCAGTGTTTAATATTTCATTTATTGTCTGTATATTTGTTCTACTTGTTCTGCTTGCACCTAATTTACTGTATGTAGATACTACATATCTTTCTACATAGTAACTTATCCTCATGTGAATTGTATTCTCTTTGCTGCTACATTGAAATAAATATAACTGTATTTCTTTATTTTACATGTCTTTCTGCATACTAACTTACCTTCATGTCCATTGTATGTTCGACGTCGCTACATTGAAAGAAACAGATTAGTTGGATAGGAAGATGAATTCTTATATATGCCACAACAGAGGGGGCTGAAGTACAATCTTCGAAAAGGTATACCAACTGTGCTAGTAAATCAAACAAAAAAAACGAGTGGGTGCATATAATATTGGACTAGAAAACGATGATTTGGCAACAATGGGCCTTTGTTGAGGCTTCTCGCTTCCAAACATTTCCCTCCCCATTTTTAATTTTCCCACTTTCTATTATCCCTTTTTTTTTCCCTCTTCTATACTTAACCGAATTCCCCTTCGTTTTTCTAGTCTACTTTCGTTTTTTGGTCATTTGCTTAGTCGTCTTTCCAAAATTTCTAGGTGCGTGGGTTGGCGGACTCACGGGTTCACATTTACACTCATGCTTCTATATCACGATTCCGACCGACGGTTTCCTCATTCCATACTTAGCCACTTTTTCGATCGCGGGTTCCCTGGTTGTCGGTTCAAGATTGTGCCTCTGGCTTCGAAGGTTCCTCGATATACATATTGGTCGCCATACCCCCCCATCATGCCCTATTCCCTGTTACACATTTTTGCAGTAAAACAATCCTAGGCATGCAATTTGACTGTCGGGTCCTCATGTTTCACGAGTATCCCTTGACACCCTATTTCGTATTCCATCTCCATTGACCCTGTATGTGACATTCAAAACAATTATGGACAATATACAATGCATATGCTTATTTAGTCCTTTTGATGTTCATTTACACATGCTTGCATCATAAAAAGTTGGACTAGTGACATGGCCATGAGAAATCAATCATCGCAAACATCAAACGATCGACAAGGCAAAAGGTAAAGATTCATACATTGTGTTCCTCATATGTTTACCAAACAAATACCCTCAGCTATTTATTCATCCATGCCATGATAAATATGCTGATGTCATATGCAACACATACTTTGCAGTTCACAAGAAGTATCAACGAGTGCAAGTGAGACGCTAGACATAGCGCAAGTTCCGCAGACGAAGAGGTCTGGTTGCAAATCTCTGGCTCCATACTTATTCCAAGTTGTGCGTATACTTGTACATTTATGCCAGGAAAAAAGAAAACAAAAAGATAATGCAGACTACCATTCACATTACTTTTCCTGTTAAAAAAATGTCACCAGGTCTAAACTTATAACACCCAAAATACTATCAATAGAGGGCTTGAACAACTATCGAACTGTGCAAGTGTTTGTCGAGGACATAATGGTCGTCTATAGCACCTACTTGGACAAACAAAACAAAACTAGATCCATTATGCATGCTGACATGACAAACAACGAAGCCCTGATGACAGTCACACTAACTATTCCCACACAACTTGTCTAGAAACATGCAGAAAAGATATTACCAGGTAATGGGATATCCATTACAAATGTTAAAATATTGCCCAAAACAATATATGACCATGGTGATTGTGATCGGATTATATCGCTCAACGAAACAAGTATTGTGGAAAAAATTCCCGCGATTTGTTCATAATATCATTTCGTCTCGGACACAACAATCAACCAACTTGTACAGAGCAACAACACTTACCCAATCAAAACCATTGGTGCAGTTGTCACACTCGCGAGAAAACTTGGCTCATAACACATTCTCCATATAAAAGATGGAGAGTTAGACAACAAGAAGGCAATGGTATCATTCTCCATATCCAGTTTTGTCCTTTACTTTCACATGTTCATGTATCTCGGTTATGTTACACAACTATTGCACTGTTCCATGTTGCAACTGCAATTGTTTGACACCTATTCAAATTTGTTTTCCTCAATGGAACACCAATTGCATAAAGAACAATTTCCCCTTATGCTCTTCAAAAATATAACAAAGGAAAGAGATGTTAGAGAAATGATCTTTCGCACAACCCAAGCAACATTTGTAACATAATTGCGAAAAAACATAGTACAATATCTCAAGAAACTAACTAGCTCTACAACTGTTGTGCATATACATCTACAATTTCATCCTCACTTTGCTCATACAAATTGTCTTCACCAATTTTCTGCAGTTTTTCTTTTTTTGTCGTGCAGTTGTATATTATATTGTTCAATATATTAACTGCTATGCTCACGTGCCCAAGTTGAGGGTGTTTTGGTTGCAGTGAATGCGTACTCGACCCCCTTCGAGCTTGTATGTGCCAAAAACAACTCTCCTGCTTTTGCCTCTTCTTTCATAAATGATGGTACAATTGACTGTCTACAATGTAGTAAAAAATGCCCTTACATATATAGACATTGCCTCAATGCTGCCATCTGAACCGTGGACAACACAATTGTACATTGTACAATTAGACAATCTCTGTTACAAGATGTGCTTCCTGGGTTAGCAGAATTTCCATATGAAGTATAACTACAGAAAAAGGCAAACAATTTCTACATGCTTCGCGACTTTCGGATACATAGCAAATTTACCTTAAATGAGGACAATGCAATACTGCATATCGGTTGAAAAAATAAAAATAAAAATTCATATCAAGCTTTGGCAGGAAACGGAAAAATCTCATGTGTGTCTGTAATTTTTCTTCAATACCCAAATGCATGTTCGTTGGACTCGAGTTCTTCAGAGTTTACGTCTATGGCTGTAAAATTTTCTTTCCAAAGATTTTGTCTCTTTTTGTGCACTCGAAAAAACAAGGAGAATCTAACTACAAATCAAATAGTTGTTGTTATTTTGATGTTTTTTTGCATCTCCCAGTAAGAATTTTGCATATTTGTTGGGGTGTCCAAATGAAAAAAAAATGGTGGCTAGCTGTAGATATGTTGGAGGAGTCTACACCTTTTTGGGTGCCCAAATTGGAAAAATGTTATCCAACTAGATAGCCATGGCAAGATTTCTGCATTTTTTGGGTACCCAAACAAAAACAAGATGATCTCCAACTATACATTTATGGTATGATATCTTCATTTTCTCGGTACCCTAATTGAAAAAAAGGGGCTCAACATGGGTTGAAGCATGAGCTTGAGATCTTCAGAACTCCCTATAGAGATTGGGGAGTTCATGCATTGGAATTCATACAGGCAGGTGCATTTATTGTTGATGTACAAGCGCATAATATTGTTTAGTCCATAAATGGGAAGCATGAGGACAAACTCCATACAAAGTATCCAACTGTGAATAACTCATGCCCATCCTTTGAACCGTCAAAATGGCTTGCTCCTCTGGGCAGAACCATCAGACATTTCCAATAATATTGGAAATTTGGCATTGCTAAAACTGGTAGTGATAGAACATGACACTATTAGAAGCAAATGTCCATAGTGATCTTGTTTCATGGTAAAATAGTAATCAACAAGTTTCTTGTTCCCTATTTGGGGGTTTGGTTATAGCTCAGATACAATGGCGAAGCTCCGCTGCTTTTGTGTTGTCTTGTGTTTGGTAGACTTTTGTTCATATCTCATGGCCCCGATTATTTTCTCATGGGAACATATACTAGATGTAAGAGAAAACCAATGCCACATGTTTTTTTTTATTATATCAAATTGTTTGATGCATAGGTCGATGCGTACTGCTCTATGGACCATTGTGGGATCTCACTTGGCGCCTTCTGTGTTCATGCATTGCCTTGTGCCTCGACTTTCAATACATTTGGTGTTTACTTGGCTCTTGGTTGTATGCTTCGTTTTGGAAAATTAATGATACATTCAGGATCTTGGCAATTTTTCTATGATCTTAAAGAATATACAGGACCTGTTTTTCCTTTTAATATAAGCTCTTTGACGCAAATGTAGTATATGGCTCATTTTAACACTTTTCCTTGATTGATGAACTTAGCAAAATTCATCTCCAGGAATATTTTGAAATAAAAGGATATATACTATGTGAAGTCCAATGGAACTATCATATCAACCACATAAAATTAAAATTAAAATTCGTCGTTGTTATACTTACGGTGAAGTTGACAGTACAATAATTTTATTTAAACATCTTAAAATTGTTTTTCTTATGGCTTTTTTATGCTTCTCTTATGCAAACACATCCTGGAAACTATAAGCATGGCTCACTTTATCTATTCCTTGATTGAAGAGCATGTTCACCTGTTTAATGCACTTCATAGTTACTATTAATACCATCAATGGGGCTTTCTTACATCAATTCCCACTTCTGAAAATTGCCATCCCCTTTCTTTTTTCCCTCTGCTTTCCCTTTCTGGTTACTTAGTCATTTTTCAGAAAATGTCTAGGTGCGCAGGTTGGTGGATTCACGTCTTTAGATTTCCACTGATACTTTTATATCTCGAGTTCTACCGACCGCTTCCCCGTTTCATATTCAACAAACTTTTTGGATCGCAGGTTTCCGGGTAGGCGGGCTCAACATTGCGTTTCCATTGTTCCGCCGCCTGTCAATAGCACTCGGACTTCCCCGATCTACAAATTGACAACCAAATTCCCCTTTCTTTTTCTCGTTTACCTTCCCTTTCTGGTTACTTAGTTGTTTTTCCGAATGTCTCATGCTTTTATATATAGCACCCGAAGTTCCGCAATATACAAATTGACCATCGAAGTCCGTTATTTTCCCCTGTTCCGTGTTACACATTTTGCAATCAAAAGTTGGGATACATACAATTTGACCATCGAGCCCTCACGTCTCCTGAGTAGAACTTGTGGCCCTATTTTCAAGCCCGTCAATATTCCCTGTTCTGAGTATTTCTCATGATTTTATATCACGAGTCCGACCAACCACTTACCCATTGCATACTTGGCCACTATTTCCATCGCTGGTTCCTGTCCAGGCTTGCTCAATATTGCACTTCCATTGTTCCGCTACCTACAAACAACGCCCAAAATTCCGCGATATACAAATTGACCGCCAAAATCTGTCATTGTGCCTTGTTTTGTGTTACACATTTTGTAGTCAAAAGTTTGGAGACATACAATTTGACCATCGACCCCTCACGTCTCCTGAGTATAACTTGTGACCCTATTTTGAAGCCCAACCAACCGTTTTCCATACTCGACCATTTCTTGGAATCTCTTTCGTGGGTTGAAGGGTCGACGAAATGTGCAATGATTATTCACTCTTCTCCATCACCGTTGCCTTCACACTTCTTTCTAGATATGCAATTATTAAGCTTTAATGCTAATAACTCATCGTGCATGAACCATTAAGATTGTCATTAATGTCTGAAAGGTTGGAGCAAATTTGTCATTAATACTAATTAAACCAAGATTTGCGGAGGGTTCTGTTATCCTTTCCAAGTGTTCATTTCAAGCATCATGCAATCACTTTCGCACATCGTCCGGTTGGTGCCTTCAAGAAATCTCTAATCCTTAATCGCTCTTCGCCATCACCACCACCTTCACACTTTTTTCTAAATATGCGATTAGTAAGATTTAATGGTAACAACTCATTACGCACGAACCATGGAGATTGTCATTGATTAGCGAAAGGCTCGAGGAGATCTTCCATTGATACACATTAAAACAAGATTTGCAGAGGGTTATATTATCCCTTCTGAATGTTCATTTCAAACATCATCTGGAGCAAATGAAAATTCTCGTTAACTTATGGTAGCAGTTCGACAACAGTTCTGTCCAGATACAGTAAACACCTTCGGGCATGATGACCATAAGTTCCAGTGCTCTAGGGAATATTCTTACTACTCATCTCCCTCTTCCCAGGAGAAGAAAAGGAGATGGTCCCTTGGTGCACCGAGAGATATATTTCAAGCCAAAGAATTACAAGGCAACCCCGCCTGCTCAGACAGCCCACCCACTTGCGTTGATGGTTGGCGCAAAGGTTGATGCAGTCGATTTTGAGCCAGAAGAAGATGATCTGATGGACGATGATGCGACAATGGATGATGGCAATGTAGACGTTGTTCCCACTCATGTGCCCAAATTGAAATCAACCATAATAGGGGGCACTTCCCGGCTCGATGATGGCAGCTCTGACAAGACCAAAAGAAGGGGTTTCAGAAAAGAAACCGACGCTGAATGCAATAGCTTCTTTGCAACTCGAGAGTAGGAATTCCAGAGGTCCAAATTAGTCTGTTTTGGGTGGAAGTATTTCACTGTAAGGAAATGGTCTCTTGATGCTCCCAGACACATATTTACAGCCAAAGAATTATTCAATTGTGGGACCACTCTTCTGTTCTCTGGATATACAATCAACATCTTAGGGGATGAGGACCAGAAATCCCACTGGTGCAAGGAATATTCCTACTACTCATCTCCTTCTGCCCATAATGGACTAAATTGGGCCTCTAAAATTGCTCGTGCAGCGTGTGTCCTTGAAGTCTTTTCCTGTAAGGAGGGGGTCTCTTAGTCCCCTCCCGCCCAAAACGAATTAATTTGACCTCTCGAATTGCTCGTGCAGTCTGTGTCCCTTAAGTATTCGAGTGTGAGGAGGTGGTCTCTTGGTGTGTCCTAACTTTCATTTTCGGGCTCTTCCGCTTGACCTACAACATTTTTTGTCTTCTTCCTAACAGGAAGCTTGTGAGAACTATCGATTTTACCGCGAGGATGGGTTCTTATGTCCTCCTGCGTTTGAAAAATTCCGGGTTGCTTTCTTGCTGGGGTGCTCCGTTGGAGCGATGTTGCGGGATGTCGTGCTCTTCGTAGTGGCGGCCACAGATTGGAAAATCTTCTCACTGGGGCCTTTTCCTTGTTATTTGTACAATTCAGTGGTGCCTTGCAATGTCTCTAGGTCGCCGACGTCAAGGGCATAAGTGTTGTTCACCTGCTTCAAGCCAAGGAATTATTCCACTGCGGAACCACTCTCTTGTTTCTTTGTCGCCTTAGGTCTTCCGCAAGATATTGAGATTGCGACAATGAACATTGACCTTCCGAGGAGAAGACTGCAAGGACTTCCTAAAAAAAATCATGGTAATGAATTTTGTATGCATGTTGAAGAGCATCTCGATGGCTCCTGCATGTTGTCCCACTAGAGGAACAATAGATAATTGTATGCATGTTTTTTTTTTTTT
>JASDQU010688379.1:23172-38959 GCA_032191745.1 Picea mariana
CATGCAAGAAGTTTAATACTTAAGTTAATATGTCAAAGTAATGGAAGAATGTATCAAGAACACAATTACTCCCACAAGTTGCAATAAAAACAAATCTTCAACAAAGCATTTGCTCACATCGTTTTTAATGGTACAAGCACAATAGAAAACAAGTAAGTGGATACAATATTGGACTAGAAAATGATGGTTTTGCAGCAATGGGGCTTGTTTGAGACCAATTCCGACTTATGAAAATTTCCCTCCGCTTTTCTATTTTCCCACTCTTTTATCCCCTTATTTTCTCTCTTCTATACTTAACCAAATTCCCCTTTCTTTTTCCCCTGTAGTTTCTCTTTCTGGTTACTTAGTCGTTTCTGAAAATGTCTTGCTGCGCGGGTTGGCGGATTCACAGGTTCACATTTTTATTCATGCTTTTATATCGCGATTCCGATCGAGCGCTTCCCCTTTCCATACCTAGCCACTTTTTCGATCGCGGGTTCCCGCCCAAGCGGTCTCTAAATTACACTTCCAGTGTTCCGTGACCTGCAAACAACACTCTGGCTTCTGCCATATACAAATTTACTTTCAGATTCCCACATCAACCCCTCTTTTGTGTTACACATTTTGCACTCAAATGTTCCGATGCATACAATTTGACTGTTGAGGCCTCACGTCTCCTCGGGAACCCTTGTCACCCTATTTTGAAGCCTGTTCGACCACTTTCCACACTTGGCCATTTCTTGGAATCTCTTTTGCGGGTCGTCGAGTTCAGGAAATTTCCAATTCCTAGTCGTATTTTCCTTTTCCCGCCACCTTCAGACTTCTTTCCAAGTATATGCAATAAGTATACAACTTTTCCAGAAACATACAGAAAAGATCTTGCCAGGAAATGTGATGTCTATTATAGATTTGAATATATTATCCCTTCTTTTCCCTCTTCTATACTTAACCAAATTCTCATTTCTTTTTTTCCTCTACTTTCTCTTTTTGGTTACTTAGTTGTTTTTCTGAAAATGTCTAACTGCATGGGTTGATAGACTCACGGGTTCACATTTTCACTCATGCTTTTATATTGTGACTTCGACCGACCGCTTCCCATTCCATACCTAGCCACTTTTCAAATCGCCGATTCCCAGGCAAGCGGGCTCTAGATTGCACTTCCATTATTCTGTGACCTGCAAACAACACCCGGACTTCCACGATATACAAATTTACTGCTAGACTCCCACATCATACCCTCTTCTGTGATACACAGTTTGCACTCAAATGTTCCAAGACCTGCAATTTGACCTCCAGGTCCTCACGTCTCCTGGGGAACTATTGTCACCCCATTTTGTAGCTTGTGCGTCCGCTTTCCATACTTGGCCATTTCTTGGAATCTCTTTCGTGGATCGTTGGGTTGGTGGGTTCACGAAATCTCCAATTCCTAATCGTTGTTTCCTGTGCCCGCCACCTTCGCACTTCTTTTCAAGTATTATCACATATAGTTGTCAAGGGCAGCAAGTCGTCCAAGTTTGTGGTCTGCATAGGTAGCGTCCAAGCGAAACATGCAGAGAAACTCATTTCGGGCTTAAAATACAAACATACAAGTTGAATTTTATCAGCGGTGGAGATTCCAGGAGCATTCCAGATTAACAGCCCCCGGGTATTTGGGATTTCAAAATTGCGCGAAGTATAGCACCATGAGAAAGGCCGAAGCCCAAAGTCCTGAAGCAGATCTCAACCATCGATTCGAAAAGGGAAGATCCGATCCATTGATCTGAAGAGGCCAGATTTGAGCCATTGAGCATAAGTCCTCGCCCATGATCACAAGATCGACGACCACAGTCCATTGCGGGGACACGACGTGCTCATGTGATAATTTTCTTGAGCGGTCCCACAATTGAAGCCATGGTTTGGCAAAAGTAATACGTGGAAAAAGGTGGTGGATTGTGGGCTCAAAATCGGTGTGAACCCAAACCACCTTTGAGCGGCCTTGCAATTGCGTGTTTATATAGCATCCTAGCCGAGAGCAACGTGTGGCTGCCCCTTGGGCATTAAGCCGCATTTCAATCTCAATAAAAGGCAATTAATAAAGTGAGGCGGGAGTTGAAAACTACATCTCACCGCATAAATGGAAAGCCAGAAAGGATCGACAGAGCAGAGCTTGCCTTTGACAGGGGAAGGCATGCACAGTCTGACAAAGAAGACACGTATGGCATTGGATGAGAAGCTCGAGCACGCCTCTGCTGGTAGTGGCGATTTTTTTTTTGAGTATATAGGATTCATTTTGATATTTTGTAAGGGTCGATGGTTGAGCTACGCTCTCGTATTGTAAACTTTTGATGAAGCTTCTAGTTTTCTAGTTATGTAACAGGATTTGAGACTTTTGGTTTAATCTAAGTCAGCTTATTTTCCGTCTTGTTTATCTCTAATGATGGAGTGTCCATGATTGAAAGATTCACATGGATTGTTATGGTCGTCTTGTAATGTAGGTTTGATTGCAGTTATGTTGTAATGTTCTCCAGCCTTTTCTGAACTTTGAATCCAAGAGGATCTTGTTTTCTGAGTTGTTCCTCCTTAGGCTACTAGAAGACCGGATGTCCATAGAAGACCTCTACATTCTTCTCTCTAGTTTTTCCTCCTACTCACCCTTACTACAACTTATTGACTGAAGTTAATCAAGACCTCACATGCTTGTGCATGATGGTCCAGTTTTCTGAGTCAGAATGATATTATCTTCAGTCTGCACCCATTCGATGCCCTTTAAATTTATTCATTGTGACATATAAACTGATGGGTACTGGGCTTATCCTCATTACAATCTGAGGGTGATTCCTAGTGCTAACATAAATGGCACCGCTGTCGAGGACGGATTTGAGCAGATTGAAGAGCTCCCTGGGAAGAAGGACATAGATCCAACTCTTGATGGTAGACAAGAGAGGGATACAAAAATTGACTGTAATCATCTACCTGATGACTCCACATCAGAGACTCCATTGGGGAGGATCCTATTGACAGAAAGATGAAGGGAATGAGTAGGTATCATCTTATGAGATTTCTTCGTGACCTTCTGTTTTTTTTTATCGACTCATTTTTGTTTTTCCCTTCACATATAAAGAGGATCATATTTTGCTTTGTTTATTCGGTTGATCACCAACCTTCCTTTATATATCCATCCTTAGATTCAGAAGCAGACTTGCGTTCTGCCTGTGTTGTAGATGTTGATATTTTATCCTTAGCTCAGCCTACTCATAAAGATGAGCTTCATATTGAAACCCCTCCTGAACTCAATCACCCTTGCAGACCTGGGGAGGTTGAAACTGATCCACAACCTCCTCAAATGTCATCACATCCTGTTGTTACTGTTGAGCCTTGCCATCAATGTGTTAAGCTTCATATTCAACCCACTAGTTTTCAAACTAGAATCAGAGACAAGTTGTTTAAACCTTTAAAGTTTCCATATCATATTCATCCTTATCCTCTTGATTTCTTTAAGTACTTTCCTCATTTTTCTGGAGAGGATCATGTTACAGTTAAGAGGCATGTGGAGGCTTTCGAGAATTTTATTGATCAGTTTGAGATAGTTCATGAGGATGTTACCATGAGGTTGTTTTCCAAATCCTTGTTAGGAGATGTTGCTGTATGGTTTAAGGGTTTGGGAGCTGACTCCATTGGTTCTTGGGTTGAGCTATACATTGCTTTTTTAAAGTGGTGGGGTGAGAACAAGTCCTTTGATCAGCACTGGGATGATTTTAATGCCATGAGGAGAGGGGAAGAGGAAGCCTTGGTTGTCTTCAACATGAGGTTTTACAATGTTTATCATAGTATGCCTGTATAGATCAGACCCACATAGACTACTTCCATGGTGTACTATGTCATGGCTCAACATTCAGAGCTTGTCCTTCTCCTGAGAGAAAGGAAATATACATCTTTATTACAGTTATTCATGGATATTGAGGAAGTAGAGGAGAACCTCCGAGCTTGTGGAAGGATTCAAAGTCAATGTCATCTCAACTCTGAACGTAAGACAATTTTGACATGTTGTCCCTATGAAGAAAAGACCGTGGATAATTTTGTCTTTGACGCAGGTATCCATGACCAGCCCTATCTTGATGAAAATCATGTGTATGAAAATATAGAAGCAACAATTACTACTGTTCCTAAAATGGATATTTTTAACAGTTATATTCTTGATGAAATTACTATTTTAAAGGTTGATCATAGACATGAAAGGCAACCCATTTTTGATGGATATGCTAGTGATGATGAGCAACAAACTTATCTTATATTTGATCACTATGAAGACAATAAGGATGATGTAGAAGTTGGCCTTGTCACATAAGACACAACCCGAGAGTTTGACCAGGAGCAACGAAGCCCTGCATCACAATTTGCTAACCTGGGGAGAAACCAGCTTGTATATGACAGCTACGAATAAAATTCTGAGATGGATATGTAGGATTTCCAAGAACATATTGCAAAGTCCCATCCTCTATTCGTTGAAGAAAAATATTATGAGGAAATCATCCATCCTGGTCCTGCAGAAGACGCTGAGCAACACATCGAAGAGCAAATCTTTCCCACGGGTCCTGTTTATGACGATTATGAATTTGACCCTTGAGAGAGCCATGAAGAAGAAAATGAGCAACATGAGGAGCAGTTTATCTTCTGTCCAGAGCCTGTAAGTGAGCAACCATCGTTTGAGGTTAGTCAAACTGCATCAGTTTCTCATCCACCTGTGCCTACTAGAGATATTCAGCCATGTGTGATTAGCCGTGTGATAGAGCAGGTAGCATGTTATAAATTTTGTAGAGTTTGTCGCTTGGCCTATGAGCCCATGAAGGAATACATGGAGTTGTATTTCCTTCATGTTTTGAAGCCGCTCAGCTTTATCCTAACCTTGACATTAGGAGGAAAGCTGAAGGATGTAATTGGTCTGCTATCACGGTTGCATCATCTGTTACTAATCCCATACAAAGTGAAGGAGATTCCAGTTATGAAGTTACTTGAATGGATTTGGTGGAAGTTTGCTTTCACCTAGCACTATGTAAAAAATCAATTAGTATAGGAATGTACATAAATAAGCTCCTCCGGAGCCCATGTATTTTTCTTTCATTTTTTAGGATAATGTGCTTGTCGGCCTTTAATCCTCAGTAGGATGTTTTTTTGAGCACGACTTCATAGCCCAATGCAGAAGGTGATTGGAACTACTTGTTATTGGCAGCTCGCAGGGAGCATGCCATCCCCTGTGGAGCCAAATTTTATCACATATAGTTGTCAAGGGCAGCAGGTCGTCCAAATTCGTGGTTTGCACATGAAGCGTCCGAGCGCATCTTGCAGAGTAACTCATTTCGGGATTAAAATACAACCAGACAGGTTGAATTTTGTTAGCGGTGGAGATTCCGGGAGAATTCCAGATTAACGGTCCCCGGGTATTCAGGATTTCAAAATTGCACGAAGTATAGCGCCATGAGAAAGGTCGAAGCCCAAAGTCCCAAAGCAGATCTCGAACGTCGATTCGAAAAGGGAAGATCTGATCCATTGATCTGAAGAGGGAATATTTGAGCCACTAAGCGTAAGTCCTCGCCCATGATCACAAGATCGACGACCATAGTCCATTGCGGGGATGCAACATGCTCAGGTGATAATTTTCTTGAGCGGTCCCACAATTGAAGTCGTGGTTTGGAAAAAGTAATACGTGGAAAAAGGTGGTGGATTGCAGGCTCAAAAGCAGTGTGAACCAAACCACCTTAGAGCGACCCTTCAATTGCGTGTTTATATATCGTCCAATCAGAGAGCAACGTGTGGCCGCCCCCTGGGCATTAAGCCACATTTCAATCCCGATAAAAAGGAAGTTAATGAAGTGAGGCGACAATTGAAAACTACGTCTCACCACATAAATGGAAATCCAAAAGGGACTGGTAGAGCAGAGCTTGCCTTTGACAAAGGAAGGCATGTGCCGAGAAGACTGCATGCGCAGTCTCACCGAGAAGACACATATGGCATTGGACGAGAAGCTCGAGCACGCCTCTGCTGGTAGTGGCAAATATTTTTTGAGTATATAGAAGTCATTTTCATATTTTGTAAGGGTCGATGGTTGAGCTACGCTCCCGTATTGTAAACTTTTGATGAAGCTTCTGTTTTTCTGGTTATGTAACAAGATTTGAGACTTTTGGTTTAATCTAAGTTAGCTTCTTTTCCGTCTTGTTTACCTCTAATGCTGGAGTGTCCATGATTGAAATATTCACATGGATTGTTATGGCTGTATTGTAATGTAGGTTTGATTGCAGTTCTGTTGTAACATTCTCTAACCTTTTCTAAACTTTGAATCCAAGAGGATCTTGTTTTCTGAGTTGTTCCTCCTTAGGCTAAAGGAATACCGGATGTCCATAGCAGACCTCTACATTCTTCTCTCTAGTTCTTCCTCCTACTCACCCTTACTACAACTTACTGACTAAAGTTAATCAGGACCTCACCTGCTTGTGCATGTTGGTCCAGTTTTCTGAGTTAGAATGATATTAGCTTGAGTTTGCACCCATTCGACCCCCTTTAAATTTATTCATTGTGACATATAAATTGATGGGTACTGGGCTTATCCTCATTACAGTCTGAGGGTGATTCCTAGTTATAACACCAAGTATGAAATAACTGAGGTTTACTACTAACAACTCACCATGCCTCCAGGAGACAATCATACTAACTGTCCCTACACAGCTTGTCCAGAAACATGCAGAAAATATCCTGCCAGGTAATGGGATATCTATTACAAATATCAATATATTAGTGAAACGAGACCCACCGACTGTTTCCCCATTCCATACTTACCAATTTTTTTGCTTGCAGTTTCCCGGACAAGCAAAATGTACTTCCATTGTTCCTTGACCCGCAATCAACACCCCGACTTCTGAGATATACACATTGACTTCCAGACTCCCACATCATTCCCTCTTCCGTGTTACAGATTTTGCACTCAAAAGTTCTGATATAGACAATTTGACCGTCGAGGCCTCACATCTCCTCAGGAACCCTTGTCTCCCTATTTTAAATCTCGTCTGATCGCTTTGCACACTTGGCCATTTCTTGGGATCTTGTTCGCGGATCGTCGGGTTGGAGGGTTCATGAAATTTACTATTCCTAGTCAATGTTTCCTGTGCCCGCCACCATCACACTTCTTTCCAAGTATATGCAATAAGTATACAACTTTTCTAGAAACATGCACAAAATATCTTTCCAGGAAATGAGATATATATTACAGATTTGAATATATTATCCCTTCTTTTCCCTCTTCTATACTTAACCAAATTCTCGTTTCTCTTTCCCCTTTACTTTCTCTTTCTCATTACTTAGTCATTTTTTTGAAAATGTCTAGCTGTGCGGGTTGGCAGACTCATGGGTTCACATTTGCACTCGTGATTTTATATCACGACTCCAACTGACCGCTTCCCCATTCCATATCTAGCCACTTTTCTGATCGCAGATTCTTGGGCAGGCAGGATCTAGATTGCACTTCCATTGTTCTGTGACCTACAAACAACAGCCTGACTTCCACAATATACAAATTTACTGTCGAACTCCCACATCATACCCTCTTTCGTGTTACATAGTTTGCACTCAAAAGTTCTGAGACTTACAATTTGACCGTCGGGTCCTCACGTCTCTTGTGGAACTATTGTCACCCCATTTTGAAGCCCGTCCATCCGCTTTCCATACTTGGCCATTTCTTCAAATCTCTTTCCAGGATCGTCGGGTTGACGGGTTCACGAAATATCGAATTCCTAATCGTTGTTTCTTGTGCCCGCCACCTTCGCACTTCTTTCCAAGTATGCAATAATTGATGTTTAATGCAAACAACTCACCATGCCTCGAGGAGACCGTCATAATAACTGTCCCTACACAACTTGTCGATAAACATGCAGAAAATATCCTGCCAGGTAATGGGATATCTATTACAAATATCAATATATTAGCGAAAATGAATTCCACCGACCATTTCCCTATTCCATACTTACCAACTTTTTCTCTTGCGGGTTCCCGGACAGGCGGGTTCAAGATTTCCCTTGCATTGTTCCGTGACCTGCAAACAACACCCAAAATTCTGCGATATACATGCAGAAAAGATCTTGCCATTTAATGGGATATCTATTACAAATTTCAATAGATTAGCGAAAACGAGTCTAACCGACCGTTTCCCTATTCCATACTTAGCCACTTTTTCGATTGTGGGTTCCTGGACAAGCGGGCTCAAGATTGGCCTTCCATTGTTCCACGACCTACAAAAAACACCCGAAATTCCACAAATATGCAAACCACCGTTGGACTGCCCCATCATGCTCTCTTCCCTTTTGTTAGGTGATTTATATGTACTAAAAAAGACAGTAAACTACCCTCAATTAAATTGTCAACCTGGGGTAAGTAAACTTAGAGTTGTAGCAAAATATATGCCAAAGGTAGAAGGTTGGTAGGAGTGTAGAATAACTAAGGAAAGCAACTATCTAGGGCTAATCTACTCAAGCAAACCTATCTAATGAGCAAACCCTACTAAGCAAATTGAAACGAGGTAACCTAAGTACTTTTGGGCCAAGGACTGATGGATAGTTCCTAAGAAAGCGAATGAAAACTCTATGTAAAGCAAACAAGTTCATGACAGTAAGCAAAGGTAAACTACTAAGCATAGTAAGCAAATGATGAAAGCAAACCACCTTTAACTTGCCAACCTACATTCAATGAACAACTACCCTATGAAAGAAATTAAATAAGCAAGTAAGCAAAAACACCTATCTAACCTATTAAAGAAAATAGACAAGCAAGCAAAAACACCTAACTAACCTATTAAAGAAAATATACAAGCAAGCAAAAACACCTAACTAACCTATTAAAGCAAATAGACAAGCACGCAAAAGCATAAATCAAAAGACAAGTAAGCAAAGACTTCTCATTGAACAACTACCTAGCCTAAGAGGCAAGTGAACTAAATGCCTAATGCAAAACTATTTCTCTTGCGTGAAAGGAAATTTAAATGCTCGATGCAATGCATGAAAGGAAATCTATTCTGTTGAAAGCAAGAAAGACTAACAACTAAACTTATGAAAACAAGAAACTATCTCTTCTAATCTACGAAAGCAAGAAACTATCTTTAATCTATGAAACACTCAAATGTAATTCTAGTGGTTGTGTGAATGCCTTCGGTGGTGACAGATGATATCTCGATCACACTTGACAACAAATGACAGTTCTAATGGTATAAGCTCAATACTAATTTCAATGGCAAAATGAAAGGTGTGAAGTAAACAATCCAATGAAAGCTTAGCCATGATAAAAGTGATGTTAAATACCCTACATATTCATGTATTAACCATCAACATCATGATGAGATCGTCATTATCTAATTAAGAAATTCAATTGCATCTTAATGTATGAAAGGAAATTGCGTGAAAGGAAACTATACTATGTCAAGTTTAATCATTCAAGCTATGATAAGAAAATGACTGAAAACATAAATTAAAAACATGATATTAAAAAGTGAATTGAGAGTTACTTTTAACCAATAACTAAGCAAGTGAAATCTATCTAAAACTGAAGTAAGCAAGCTATGATTCAAAAACTGGAAGCAAATTTATCCATCCATTAATCTTTGTAAGAAGAAACTCAGATTAAAACTATGCTCTGTTCTAATTAAAAATCTGTTCTAAACTTGACTCTAAAATTATAAAAGAAAGCACAATTTAACATCTAACTGCATGCAGGGTTAGTATAGTGAGAGAGAGACTTTTTAATTCAACACAGAATTAGTAAAGAGACTTAGAGACTTGCAAGCCTTTTCTAATCTATAAAATCAACACATGCTAATATGTATCAACATCTAACCTACAAAACAATTAAAACAATCAAGCTAGAACAAACTAGTTAGCATAATAAAAACATGAATGTACAGAAAATGAAAAGAGAGCAATTAAATTGACAAATGCATAAATAAACATGAAGAGAGTTACCAGACTGCTGGTGCCCCCCCCAACAAGTCGTGGTCACTCTCTAAAAGTATACCACGAGCTTAGTAGGCCGAATTCACCATACAAATCAAAAAACACAGTTCTGGCATAATTCTGGCAATGTAAAAACTCAAACAGAGAAAAATCATCTTTTTGGTAATTCTAATGCTTATGCTACTTGCTTAACAATCTAATGATTATCCTATTGGTATTTATAAGCTTACAACCCAGGTGGTCGACCACAGGAGGGTCGAACCACCTCTAAATTCGGCAAATTACATTAAATGCATCCATAACTAACAAAACGGAGGAACCCAATGATCGCCCTCTTTGGACAACTGAAATCGAGTTGTCTTGAGCTTAGTAGCTGGAGGGGGCGATGACAAACAAAACCCATGTGCTCGATTTGTCCACCACTGGCCGCCAATACCATAACCGCCAACGTGCCTTGCGTTTTTGTGCAATGCTGGGTGTCAGAACGAATGCCGGATCAAGTACCGGAGCAAGTGCTGGATCAAGTGCCGGAACAAGTGCCGAACCAAGAAACATGGTGCGTTTTGCCCTGTAACAAGAGAAAAACATGAATTAACTCTTGGAAACCATAAAATATGATAAATTAAACTTGATTGAATCACAAAACACGAATTATACGTACCTCATGCCGATTGTATCATTTTACCATAAAATTCTTCAAAAAGCTCCTTTGAAAGATAAAAAACACATATGTACATATGGAAAAAAGTGTATAATAACGTCATGAAGATGATCATATCTCGGGCCCAACATACCCCCACACCGACGATTTTGCAGGTCCCACTGCAAACAAAAAGAAGTCATCCCTCGGAACTAGGCTTGTTGAGGAGGCCCAGCTTTTAGAAGCCTCTCCTTCTTGTTGTGTAGGCTTAGCCTTGTGCCTCTTATGTTGCTTTAATTGTGCTCTTAAGATGTGGTTAGATTGGGTCATCCCATCGACCAACCACTGAAGGGAGTTAAATTTTGCCTGAAGGACTGCATTGTCATGATGAAGGTGTGCATCTATTGTCTTTCTCTCCTCCAATTGTTGGAGAAGTTGATGGTTTTCCCTTTGTAGCTCCTCTATGGTTGGGGAAAAATCAGTGATCTCCGAGGAAGGCTTAGGTCCTTTGAGAGATGTGGTCAATTTATCAATTTTAGGATCAAGAGTGGGCATGGGTGAAGTAGGTGTGATGGGAGATCAGAAAGGTGAGGTAGGTTCTGATTTTGTTTTCCTTAGTGGATCTAATCCATCCGTCGAGACTTCTCTAGGTTGCTTATGAGGGCTCTCAAGGTCAGAGGATACTTGGATAGGATCCGAAGCAGGTAAAGGCTTATCATAAGGCTTGGTTCTTATGTTCCAGGTACTCTTCTGAAAGGGTCCCTTACCAAATCGGTTGGCTCCTCTCTTGTTTGTGGGAATGATGGGAAAGTCTTGCTACATTACTTCGTGGGGCTCCTTAGGTGTAGCATCAAGAGAAAATGAAGGCATTGGGGGGTCAACAATAGGCTTCTTTTGGTCTTTGTTCTTGGTCTTTTTCCCTGATGAAGAAGTAGGAATATCAACAAGTTTTTGGTATTGTTCCGGCAAAGAGGGAGTTTGTGCAAGGGAGTTTGGATTTTTTGGAGAGTGAGGCTTGGATGGAGAGATAGTTTTTTGGCTAAGTGGCTTCTTTCCGGTCTTAACTGTCAAGTGAGGATTTGCAAATTGGTAGATAAAGGCATCCCAACTTTGCCCCTGCTTCTCTAGTTCGGTAAGAACGAGGAGTTTGATCAAACCGTGGTGGAAGAGACTATTGTGGGGGTTGGCCACATTTTTCCTCACTTGAGAGGACATTTCTCCAAGATTTTGAGAAAATAAAAAGGGAAGTTTAAAGGTTTATTGAACAGAAAATGAGCCAACAATCTAAAGTGACAAGCTTTGAAGGTGGAGTATCTACCTTCACATGTAATTAATCGTGTGATGACGATAAGGGGATTGACCAATTCTGGCTTTATCCACTCCTTAGCATACCCTTTCGCTTCTGAAATGCTCTCGAATTTGGGTTTAAACACCCTGTTGTAACTTGAGCACGGCAATTGATGATTCTTGAACCACCTATCTCCCATTCTTGGAAGTTTTGTTGCACCAGCAATTGACTCTTCTGTGACTGCAAAATTGAGAGACCCTACATGTGCTATCTTTCCATCAAAACCAACTGCAAATTGCATAGAAAGACCATCATCATGGCCTTGCAAACTTGACAGAAATGGACCCCAACTAGCATGCAAGAACACTTCCCTACACTGTGCGGATTCTGGAATGGCAAACAAGTTTGCATGGGAGGAGGGTTCATATCGCTTGGGCATTGTGACAGGGTTTGAATTCACCAAGAAAGGGGGAAATCAAGCCACACAAAGACACGAATTGGGGACGGTCTGAGTGCAATTGGAACAAAGGGCAAATTTTACCAAGCAAGGGTGAAAATAGGCCAAGAAATGGCATGGGTTTAACATAGTCTGAGTGTGATTAGAACAGAGGGCGAATTCGACAAAGGTTGGGCGCGATTTCTTAACGTAGGGCAGAGAAAATGGCAAGGGAAAATGAAACAATAGAGTGCCTAGCCCGATTTTGGATGCTCTTATGGTGGAGGACGTTGCCCACATGTGCGCACAAGCTTCCATGTGTGGGAGATTCAAATTTGATGGAAAGCTTGAGAGCAATGGAGTGGTGGGTACTTAGATAAATGTCCAAGTCTTTTGACTTGGACATTTGATCATAACCATATGAGGCATCTTTTAATCAATGCCTGTAACAAATTGAATTAAATGTGATTGAATTCTAGTTTCCTGGAATCTAGGACAGTTACTGGTATGCAATGCAATGGCACTTCAAATGACACTTCAAACGAAATTTCATCCGGCACCTCATCCGACACCTCATCTGGTACCCCTGTGTTAAGTGCATTTTCGCCTCTTTTAATGGACAACCTGAATTTTGAAGTGTTTTTGACAACCATAATGGTTAATGAGCAGAGGCAGAGTGCTCCATGCTTACTCATTCTTCTTGTATATGACATATAGTGTCAAAAACTATAAGAAACGGGTTATAGAAAGCATAAAACATGTATTGTCAAACCTACAGTATGCAACTTGTAATGGAAGATAACCAATAAAGAATGGTCTGTTAAGCATGAGTTCAGTAATGTATAGCACACAGGAGCTAAGCATTTAAAAATAACTTGACTATCAATGTAATAACCTGTATCATGGTAATAATACAAAAATTCTTGCAAAGACTCCTTTCTCTAGGTAAGGATCATTTGTTAGCTCATGAACCCCTCCCCCACACCTAATTATTGTGACACCTCACAATCAAAAGTATAGGAAACTAGTCAGTATCCCCCAATAGCCGAAGATTTACAGTATGTCAAGTGTAAAGATGAAATTTCACAGATTGGTCCGACGAGACAGTTAGGAGATGGCCCCACCTATAGGATAAGATATCCTATATATAGATAAGAAGAGGTAGGCAAGAGAGTTTCAAGATAGTCTTAGAGTCATTCCCCGATGGAAAGTTGATGAGATTCATTAACCTTAGCTTAACCGCACATACTCCATGTCAACTTTGTCTGCAAGTAATGTTGTACATCAGGACAAGTTTAGATTTATTATTTATTTTTGTCAGATCATCATCCTTACTAGGTAGAATGCCCCGCTGCCAGCAAGCTTGTTCAGTACTCCGGTAGGTTTACCTAGTCATACCACAGGCCAGTACCCGCTGCCAGCAGACCTGTTCAGTATCCTAGTGGGTTAGCCTCTTAAACCCTCAAAGATTGTCCCTCCATCCTTTAATATTTTAGTATAAGATTGCTTATGTAAGAAGATGGGGGAACAACTCTGAAACAACATTTTATTTTCTGTTTTCACTTGGGATGGTATTTATGTTACTTTCCATTATATTGTTCAGTGGTTGTCCTGATGTAAGGGGTACTTAAGCGGAAAGATATAATATAATTAAGCTATTTAGTGTGTAGTGGATGGTACCATCGAGAAAGAACAGAAAGGTATCTCTAGGCTCAACTCACTATCTTCTTTTGTAATTATTATGATGTTTCCATGAATAAATGCTAATGAGACCTCCCTGTTACTCTTTGATAAAGACACTTGACTTACTTACTCAGGTTTCTTGGAAAAACTATACGAGAGACCTCTAGGCTTGATAGTTATGGTATCACTTCCTTATACAATGGTGAAGAGTTTCAAGAGAAACTGCTTTAGAATGCCTTAAAAATGAGAATGTTTGCAAAAATACGGCTAACTACAGTAAGTCAATATTCATTTGATGCTTTAGAAGACACAAAATTCAAGTATGACAATGTTTTGATGAAAGATCCTTGAAACTGTGTACTCCCGGTGAAATAATTACTTACATAAACCTCTTAGAATTTCCTTATTAACAAAAAATATTTACATATATACAGTAGGAAATCTTAAAAAAAAAAAAATTTTCAAGAACAAGGGGGGAACTTCCCCATCTACTAAGGCCAGTGCCTTGTCAGCTGACATGACCTGTAGAAAATCTTCTATGGAAATGGGCTTATGATAAAACTTAAGTCGGTGTCCATTTACCACAAAGGAGACTTGTCCATCGTCAATTGTTTTAATTTTTACATCTCCATTGTTATATAGAGTGTCTACCTCGTAAGAGCCCAACCAACGGGTGGTAATTTTTCCTTTGAAGGTTTTGAATCAGGAATCAAACAATAGATCCCAATCACCAGGTTGGAAGTGTTTCTTTTTAATAAACTTGTCATGCCACTTGCTCCTCTGGTTTTGGACTAATATCGTCTGTTGGATGGCATCTTGCCTGATTTCATCCAATTCATTCAATTATAGGGCTCGTTGCTTCTGATCCTCATCTAGGTTCAATCCTAATTCTGCAGCAATACGGAAGGTCCTTACTTGGAATTCTATTGGTAAAAGTACTTGTTTCCCGTACACTAGCTCATAAGGGGTATGCCCGGTAGTATTTCTCCAGGTAGTTCGGTATGCCCACAAAGCCTATGGGAGCCTATCAACACAATCTCGGTGATGTAACTAAACAGTCTTGGTCAAGATGGCTTCCAGAACTTTGTTTGTGGATTCTACCTGACCATTGGCTTGCGGGTGGTATGGAGAAGATTTACAATGTTTAATCCCATATTTCTCTGTTAGCTCTTTCATCAGCTTGGAAGTAAATTGAGTGCCTTGGTCAGTAACAATTTCACGAGGGACACTGAAGCGAGTAAAGATGTCTTCATAGATGAATTCGACAACATACTTCTCTGTGGCCCTAAATAGGGATTTTGCCTCTACCCATTTGGTGACATAGTCCATACAAACCAAGATATAGTTCTTCCTACGGGACATGGGTGAAATTGGTCCTACAAAGTCGAGGGCCCATTTTTCGAAGGGTTCTATCATAACTTGGTCTTGTAAAGGCATTTTGTCAGCGGACGTAGGTCTACCTATCCTTTGGCAACTATCACAACTTTTCACATACTTGGCAACATCTTTGAAAATGCTAGGCCAATAGTAACCTAAATGTAACACCTTATATGATGTACACTTGTCAGAGAAATGGCCACCACATGGTCCATCATGACAACTTCGTAGTATTTCAGGCACCTAGTCCTCTCGGACACATCTACGAATAATCAAATCAGGACATGTGCGAAAAAGATCATGACCAACCCAAGAGTAATTAACACTCTGTGTAATAATTTTTCGCTTTTCATGAGGTGACAAATGAGACGATAACTTCTTAGTAGCCAGATAGTTTGCCATATTTGTAAACCATGGGGTAT